>JACEFZ010013966.1:0-20000 GCA_014155875.1 Cepaea nemoralis | reverse complement strand
TGCCTAAATAGCTTAACTGAGTGTGCTATGTGTTTAAATAGCTTTATTATGTGTGTTATTTGTCTGAATAGCTTTATTGTGTGTGTTATTTCTCTGAATAGCTTTATTGTGTGTGTGTGTGTGTGCGTGTGCGTGTGTGTGTGTGTGTGTGTGTGTGTGTGTGTGTTATTTGTCTGAATAGATTTATTGTGTGTGTTGTTTCCTGAATAGCTTTATTGCGTGTGTTATTTGTCTGAATAGCTTTATTATGTGTGTTATTGTATGAATAGATTCATTGTGTTTGTTATTGGTCTGAATAGCTTTATTGCGTGTGTTATTTATCTGAATAGCTTGCTTGTGTGTGATATTTGCCTGAATAGCTTGCTTGTGTGTATTATTTGTCTGAATAGATTTAATGTGTGTGTTATCTGTCTGAATAGCTTTATTGCGTGCGTTATATGTCTGAATAGCTTTACTGTGTGTGTTATTTGTCTGAATAGATTTATTGTGTTTGTTATTTGCCTGAATAGCGTGTTTGTTTGTGTTATCTGACCTATAATTGTTTAAATATGAAGTCCGAATATATGATGGAAGAGTGTGAGTGTGTGTGTGTGTGTGTGTGTGTGTGCGTGTGTGCGCGCGCGCTATATGAATGTGTGTGTGTAAAAAAAAAAGGGTGGCGGAGTGGTTGCTATGGGTATTTAAGGTAAGATAAAGACGTTTTTATATATTTAACATTTCAACTTGTAAATTAGTGACAAAGTGCCTAGTAATTGTGAAAAACTAAGGCCTAGCAAAGTGCCATACAATGGCTTGTTCTGTTTATAATTTAGTAATTTATTAGTTAGTTAGTTGCTTATCCTTTACAGGACGTCGCAGTCAACACCATCATTTTTTGCTGTTGTGATCTCTAGGAAAGTTTACTTTCAGTAGTTTGCAATTGCATTTTGAATGACAGGATCCCATACCATTTCGTAAAAAACCAACGCAAATAGGTCTGCTGCCACAACTCCCGCAGCTGTGTTTGGAACTTGGTATGCGAGATTACGAACTGTGCCCGTAGCCTCTTCTCCACGGAGCCGACTAACAGTAATTTATTACAGTTTATAATTTCATGTTTTTTCTGAAGACATGTTTGTGTTGTTCCGGAAGAAGATTAGCAAAATCGAAACGTTTTTCGTTTGATCGTAGTATAAATTATTTTTGGAACTTTTCGCTGACTTCTGAGGATGGGGACGGAGCGCTTATGGGAATGCCCCGAATGCTGTGATGTCGGTTCCTAAATCATCAATCAATTTAAATTATTTTTATGTTATTATTTTGGGGAATGTTATAATTGATCCCCTCCTCTTCTCTCTCTCTCTCTCTCTCTCTCTCTCTCTCTCTCTCTCTCTCTCTCTCTCTCTCTCTCTCTCTCTCTCTCTCTCTTCTCTTTCTCTCTATTTCTTTCTCTCTCTCCCCCCCCCCCTCCCACCCGTGATTTACGTGTGCAGTAGTGGAGTTTGTTGTAAGTGCTGTGATGCTTGAATCTTTGAAATTCTGTTGGACCTGTCCTTCTCGCCAGCAAAGCTCTATAACTGATGGATCTGTAGATGTAGTGTGTCTTGCGTCTTGCCCACTCCTGATAACCTCTATTGGAATCCCATCCTTACCTGGAGCCTTGCCAGAAGCAAGTTCATTTAAAGCACTTTTAACTTCTGTTATGGTGGGAAGTGTGTCCAGGTGGTGAATAGTTGGCAGAGCGTCTGTGGCGTTGAGGGCATCACAGTTTGGTCTCGCTTGGGTAAAGCTTCAAATAGTGATCTATCCATCTGCTATTTCTTATCTGTGATGATTGCAACGTTTTCTGTGGTTCACTTCTTTTAATTATTGAAACGCAGTTATTTGTTGTCCCTCCATACATGCGTCTGATATTTCCCTTATCAGTTGCATTTTGAATACACTCGTATAACTTGATCCAATCGTCATTTCAACGTTGCCTGGCTGTCTTTTGCACATCCTTCCTAGCTTGTTTCAGCTCACCAAGAGCGTGTCGAGTTGTTCTTTCTTGTTTCATAAAAGAGCTATCTTCTTTCTTTCAATCAAGGGCTGCGGTGTCTGGCTGTTTTGCTGCAAACCAATCCTGCCTTATATAATCTACACTGCCACAAACCCCTGCCGCTGGTTTATAAAGTTTCCTTAAGTATACCCCACTGTTTTACTTGCTGTACAGTCCTCTGATGTAACACTAGGGCCGCCTTCAAGTTGCCGTTGGAATTTAAACTACTGGTCAGGATCGTTTGTGTTGATAATAATAATCCTTGGGATGCATTTGAGTTTAGATATGTAGATTCTCTTTGGCCTCAATCTAATTCTTGCAACAACCAAAGAATGATCAATAACACGTTCCAGAAACGAGTTGAGTTGAGATGAGACAAGAACCGACACCACAGCACTTGGGTATGTTCCCATACGTGCTCCGTCCTCATCTTCAACAGCCAGCGAAGAGTCCCAATACTCATAGTACAGAGACAGTCTGATTATGTGTCGTCTGACCTTTCTTCTGAGTGCTGAGTGTCGGCCAGATCCTCTAGTCACTCCCCGCAGCACCATTCTCTCCGGGCTGTGATGATATTCCAGTTACCTACACTTATCTATCAGTCGATTACTTTGACTTTCCTTTGTATCTTGGTAGTTTACTTTGTAATTGACGTATGTGTTTTATTTCCTTGAAAAGTCTCCATATCGGGCTACCAGAACGAGTTTGCAGAAGCTGATAGAGGATATCATCTACCTACATCTAACTTCACACGTCAAGGGAAGACATCAACTAGGAGCTCCCACAAAAATCTCTTTGATGTGGTCTCCGATCAAGGTCGCAAGGTAAGCTTCAACGGTGAAATTGGAGGTAAACATTTGTAAGCGTGCTAGTTCTTAAACATCCAGCATGCTGCTGCCGAGGTAGCTGTTCAAACCCTACACCGGTCAGTTGGAATAAAATGTTGACTTCTCGTCCTTGACTTTGGGACGTAAATTAAAAATACATGTAAAGTCGACATTACCTCCAAGCAGCAGGAACAAGTGTACTTCGACACATGACCAAGTAGACACCCCCTAAGGAGTTAGATATACTAAACGAATCCACGACTCTGGTGATCGAGTGAAATGGCGAGTCATGACCGCCCACGCTTTCCGGCATGGCACATGATTGATTGAACCGAATAGGTTGTCTAGTTGGGCATGCGCCGAAGAACATTTGTTCCGGCAGTGAGTTGTTACCCTCATTTAGAGGTGACAGGGTCGAATCCCGGTCGGTAACTATAGTTTTCAATTTTTATGTGGTGTAGTGCGTCGGCAAGTCTCTCACTCTTACTACTACTACTACTATGAGTGCCAAACAATACGTGTATATATATTTATGAGCTGTTTTAGTGGCCTCAAATGGTTCCCCAATTAATACTTACGGTTGTCTGCTCATTTGTATCATACGGCTCGACATGTGTAATATAACAATCACATATATGTACATATCTAATCTAACAATCAGATAGTGTTAATATGTAATATAACAATCACACAATTGTACATATGTAATCGAACAATCAGATAGTGTTAATATGTAATATAACAATCACCTAATTGTACATATGTAATCGAACAATCAGATAGTGGTAATATGTAATAGAACAACCACCTAATTGTACATATGTAATCGAACAATCAGATAGTGTTAATATGTAATATAACAATCACATAATTTCACATATGTAATCGAACAATCAGATAGTGGTAATATGTAATAGAACAATCACATAATTGTACATATATAATCGAACAATCAGATAGTGGTAATATGTAATATAACAATCACATAATTGTACATATGTAATCGAACAATCAGATAGTGTTAATATGTATAGAACAATCACCTAATTGTACATATGTAATCGAACAATCAGATAGTGTTAATATGTAATAGAACAATCACTAATTGTACATATGTAATCGAACAATCAGATAGTGGTAATATGTAATAGAACAATCACCTGATTGTACATATGTAATCGAACAATCAGATAGTGGTAATATGTAATAGAACAATCACATAATTTCACATATGTAATCGAACAATCAGATAGTGGTAATATGTAATAGAACAATCACATAATTGTACATATGTAATCGAACAATCAGATAGTGTTAATATGAAATATAACAATCACATAATTGTACATATGTAATCGAACAATCAGATAGTGTTAATATGCAATAGAACAATCACCTAATTTACATATGTAATCGAACAATCAGATAGTGTTAATATGTAATAGAACAATCACATAATTGTACATATGTAATCGAACAATCAGATAGTGTTAATATGCAATAGAACAATCACCTAATTGTACATATGTAATCGAACAATCAGATAGTGTTAATATGTAATAGAACAATCACCTAATTGTACATATGTAATCGAACAATCAGATAGTGGTAATATGTAATAGAACAATCACACCGCTTTGCATATGTACAAGTCCAATCACAAAAATGCACATATGTAATGGAACAATCACATTGTGTTAATATGTAATAGAACAATCAATTGTGTTAATATGTAATAGAACAATCACATTGTTTTAATAAGTATTAGAACAATCACATTGTGTTAATATGTAATAGAACAATCACATTGTGTTAATATGTAATAGAACAATCACATTGTGTTAATATGTAATAGAACAATCACATTGTGTTAATATTTAATAGAACAATCACATTGTGTTAATATGTAATAGAAAAATCACATTGTGTTAATATGTAATAGAACAATCACATAGCTTTACACATGTAATAGAACGATCACAAAATGTGCATATGTAACAGAAAAATCACAAAGTTTTACAATTGTAACAGAATAAAGCATAGGACGTCACATGTGTAATTGAAAATCACAGACATTTATAAATGTAATATGACAACACATAGCTTTATATATTTAATAGAACAATAACACAAATGTACATATGTAAACGAACAACAAAAAGATTTTATCTGTGATGAAGAAATCGTCGAGCTTTATATATGTAAAAAACAAAAATCGTCGAGCTTTATATATGTAAAAAACAATCACATAGTTTTAAGTTTGTAATAGCTAGAACAATAGCTGAACAACAGTTAAGCAAAGCACAATTCGGTTTTCGGAAAGGTAAAAGTTGCACTGATGCACTATTTACACTTAGACAAATATGTGATAAAACTATCGAATATAGTGACCAGCAGAATATTGTGTTTGTAGATCAGGAAAAGGCTTCCGATAGAGTAGACAGATACAAATTATGGACCATCCTTGGAAGACTATGGGATACAAGGGCAACTGCTAGAAAACATCATAGCCATGTACCACTCGAGCCGAAGTGCTGTAAGAACACAAGAAGGTATATCAGATATGTTCACAGTCAATACAGGAGTGAGACAGGGATGTGTGCTCTCTCCCCTGCTATTCAATATCTACATGGACAGAATTTCCAAAGAAGCAAGTCTCGACAGAACAGATTCAGAAAATTTAGAACTCTTTACTCCAGATGAAACAACTGACCACAGGAAATAAATGAACTTCTATTTGCAGACGATCAGTGCCTGTTTTACAGCGATGAGGGCAGACTACAAAATCATATTACTAATCTGAGTTCAACCTGCAGCAGATACAATATGAGTATAAACACAGCCAAAACCGAAGTAATGCAAGTTAGCAGATCGCCAGGCCCACTAAGTATACAGATAAATAGCACAACTCTGAAACAAGTTAAAGAATTCAAATATCTTGGAAGTATGATCACAGAAGATGGCAGATTGGACAGAGAAATCGAAATCAGATGTCAAAAAGCTAGTGCACTTACATATCAACTATCACCCTTACTGAAACATCCAAATATACCCATGTCCGCAAAACGACAGATAATAAACAGCATATTCACACCAACTCTATGCTACCAATCTCAAATCTGGACTTTATCCAAATCACACCTTCGCAAAATCAACACCTGCGAGATGAGATGCCTGAGGAGAGCTGCCAACTTAACAATCCGAGACCGAGTAAGAAATGCTGATTATCAGACAGACTGTGGGATCAACACCTTGTGCCACATTTATTGAAAGACAGAAGATCAAGTGGTTTGGCCATGTCGTTAGAATGCAACACCAACAACTACCATCACTGGCCTACATCAAAGATCATCTGCGACGAGACCACGAGGACGTCCAAGAAGAAATGGATTGACGACATCAGAGGCATTGTACAACACACGGAATGACACTATCCAGTGCCGCCCACCGGGCGCTGGAACGCAAATTATTCCTCCCCACGCCGCTTGACGGCAGAAAGTGGATAGATGATGATGATGATGATGATGATGGTGATGATGATGATGATGTGATGATGATGAGATGATGAAGATGATGATGATAGAATCGTCACAGGGGGCTACATTTTTTAAAGCAATAGTCATAACTTTACAAACCCAATAGAACAATCATGTGGCGTCATTGAATAATCATGCTGCTTTGCATATGTAATATAATAATCACAGAGCTTTAAATATGTAATAGAACAATCACAGAGCATTACTTATGTAATAGAACAATCACGGGGCTTTGCATATGTACAACAACAATCACTGTGCTTTACATATAGAATAGAGAAATCACATGGCTTTACATATGAAACAGAACAATCACAGGACTTTACTATATCATAAACAGTCAAAACGTTACGTATTTAATGAAACAGCCAGAACTTTACGAATATAACATAACACTGACAGATCTTAACGTTTTTAATAGAACAGCCAGAACTTTACGTATGTAATAGAACAGTCACAGAGTTTTACATATGGGATTGGACTGTCACAGAACTTTAGAAATGTGATAGAATGATCACAGAGCTTTACATATGTGATAGAAAATCACAGAGCTTTACATATGTGATAGAATGGTCACAGAGCTTTACATATGTGATAGAATGGTCATAGGGGTTTACATGTGTGATAAACGGTCTCAGGGCTTTACATATGTGATAGTACGTTCACGGAGCTTTACATAATGATCGAAAGTTACAGGGCTTTACATATGTTATTGAACGGTCACAACGCTTTACTTATGTGATAGAATGGTCACAGAGCTTTACATATGTGATATAACTGTCACAAAGCTTTACATATGTCATTGCACGGTATCAGAGCTGTACATATGTAAATCAACGGTCACATAGCTTTACATATGTGATTTAATGGTCACATAGCACTACTTATGTGATATAAAGATCACAGAGCTTAACATGTATGATATAACGGTCACAGAGCTTTGCATATGTGATAGAATGGTGACAGAGCTCACATAAGTGATAGAAAGGTTACAGAGCTTTACACGTATTATTGATAGAACGGTCACAGAGCTTTTGTAAACAGCAATAATCCGACACCTTAAAATAAATTTATTAAACAGAACACAGAAGCCATGGCGAGACACTTGCCGGTCGGCCGACGGTTATAGGTTTGAAATCACTCCGCGGGTGAGTTAGGAAAATGACCCTGGTCTCCCAAGTCGGGAAAACAAAGTAAAGGACACCTCTCCACGCCTTCATGCGTAGTAGGTATATGGTGCTTCGTTTTATATCCAAATCGGCTGTTTGTGGATGATGGGGTCAATATCGCGTTGGCCTCTCCAATTTCCAAAGGAAATTCCCGGTATCATTTGAGACAATTAAACCTCCCAATTCGATCCAGCTTAAAATGGGTACCAGGAAATGTCTTGGAAAGTAAAAGCGGTCTGCGTGATATTTACTATATCAACCATGGAGTACCCATTGGACTATACAATTATGGGTCTCGCAACGTATTTCCAATACACCCCTGGGTCTATAAAGTGGGTTCTTTGCCTTAATTATTTACCTCAAAGCAAGTAACAGGGAGGTATCCTTACCACTGCCGTTGACACGACCCGATTAGAAGATACAATGAATAGCCTGTCGCCATTTCAAATTGGCTGATATATGAGAAGGGCAGATCGCGAGGTTACACATAGGGTTAGTCAGGCTTAAGGGAAATGATCCACCTGGAGAGCGTATAGAATCTGACAGCTTCGCTATAATTCAGGTTTTAAGCCCGCCTATATGTATGTAAATATGTGTAATCTTTGTCTTAAGTTTATTGGTTTTAACACGAGTCTACTAAATATAGGAGCCGCAAATGGTTAGCGGCTAGACACTGGATCGGAGTAAGTCTCGAGCAATGTCGGGATCAAATTGTGTTGTCAACATCCCAGGTCGATCTAGTTTTGTAGACAGCAAGCCGTCCGGGCGATGAGGACAGTGCTATTGATCTGGCGCTAGTTTCACCTTCACTCACTACAGTGTGTAGATGGGGTGTCCTAGGACACCATGGCAGCGACCACCACCCTTGCAGCATATTGGTGGAGAAAGGCAGAACCAGGCAGCACAAGCTAAAGGTAAAGACGTTCCAGTATGACAGTACAGGGCAAGATGTGGTGAGTAAAATAAGACGTGACAAGCGCAGAACGTTTCAGGGCAGGAAAAAAGCTGGGAGCAGCCACCGTGGTGGAGTTTCGAGGTGGAGAAGGCTTGGGTGGATAAGCGTAGTGCTGTAAGGAGATGGCAAAATGCCAAGAAGAACAGAGCTGGTCATCCTAGTCCCTGCTTGCACTTAGAAAGAGAGATGCACACAAAAGTAAGCTATTTCAAAAAACTGGTCAAGGTGGTTAAAAGCGAAAAATGGGCAGAGGTGTGTCAAAGAGTAAGAACAGACAAGTCACTGAAATTGTTCTGGCGACTACATAAAAGCATGAGTGGTGTAGTCAAGAATAAGAGCATTTCTGACTTCCAAGGTGCTGACCTCATCTGGCAGAGGACTGACGAGGACAAGGGCAAAGCCCTCTTTGAACTCTACCTTGAGCAGAGCACCAGACAGACATGGGAGGCCAAAATCTGGCCAAGGAGGTCACCTCAGACAGATGCAAGGCCCAGAACACTTCGGATGAAGACACAGTGACAGTGAAAGAAATCAAGGCTGTGCTTCGACGATCAAAAACAGTGCTCCAGGTCCTGATGGCATAAGATACGACGACATAAATAGGTGTACCGACAATGAGCTAGAGAAACTAGCAGACATGTACAACAACAGTATAGGGAGTGCTAGCATCAAGGAGGAATGGTTACACAGCTATCTGATTCCCTTGCCGAAGCCTGACAAAGACCAAAAAAATTCAGGGATATCGAATTATAACCATGCAGAATACAATAGGCAAGCTGCTGGAGAAGGTAATTGCCAGGAAAATATCAAGCCAACTAGAGAGGCAAGGTGTTTTCCCACCTACCCTGGGTGGGTACCGTCCAAAAAGAGAAAACCTGGACCAATGCAGCAGTCTTTGCCATGATGTCTATGAAGGTTTCCACTCAGGCACTGAAACCGTTGCTGCAGCGATTGATCTTGAGGACGCATACAACAGAGTACCACTGGATTTTTAATGTTTCAGCTTCTTGAACTAAACGTAAGTCCATTCCTCCTTAGGTGGATCGCTTGCAGCCCTCTTACCAACGGAAAGTAGTTTTTAGATGTGGCAGTTGGACTTCGGAACCAACAACAATATATCCTGGCCGTACCACAGGGATCACCATTATCTCCGGTACTGTTCAACGCCTACACAGTGAGAATCACCAGTGAGCAGATCACTGGACCTGGCAGGACATTGTCATATGCCGATGATGTTTTAGTGTATCGTCAGGGTAAGGATAGAGAGGAGGTTGCTGTGGAACTACAAACCGAACTCAATCGCATAAGTACTTGGTGTAATGAAGCTGGGGCAATGGTCAACCCAACAAAGGCAACAGTGACTTGGTTCTCGTTGAATAATCATATTGTCAACACTCCAACACCAACTGTAATGCTGTGTTCAGAGACGGTGGAAAGAACGCAGGCAATGAATTACCTGGGGATACGGTTTGATCGAAGCCTTGCTTATAATGTGCACATAGACCAGGTGATAACAAAGGCCAAGCGGGGTTGGCAGCGATGCGGGTGATGGCGGCAGCAAACTGTGAGCAGCGCCATCTATGTCTTCTGTACGAGGGGCTGGTCATGTCTGTTTTGGAGTATGCAATGGCAATCCTGACTCTCAGCCATAAGCAGATAGAAAGGATGGAAAGGATACAGAATGAAGCTATGCGCATTATTCTTGGATGTACAAGAGATACAGCATGCAGGGCGATGCGCTACCTTCTTGATTTTCCAACCATTGAAGAGAGAATACAAGGTTGCAGGGCACACGCCTACCTCAGAATTAACGCAAACACACAACATCCACTGCATAGTGAAATTAGGAAGGTGAAGGGCAGTAGGTTAAAAAGAGGACGGTCGTGGATGGTTCAAGCCGAAGACATTCTTCAACAGGTGTGTTCACTTGAGAACTTAGAACCTGGCGAGGAGTGGCTGCAAGTGCCAACAGACTTCTGCACATCCTTTTCAGTTTGCATCCAACTAGATAGAAAATGCAGACAAGAAAATCCGGCTGCTGTTGAGGCTGAAGTACAAGCGTTGATTTTCGAGAATTCGCTAGACGGTGACGCGGTCATCTACACAGATGGGTCGGTCGTCCGACATGTGAGAAGCTTGAGGGCCTTACAGCTCGGGCCGGAGGGAGAATTGTGAAGGAGGACTCTGGTGCTTTCACTGAAACCACAAGTAGCCTGACCATGGAAGTCATGGCAGTAAGTAAGCAATAACATGGCTCGAGACACAGACATTCACTAGGGCTTGTTTCCTTAGCGACTCAATGAACATGATCAAGAGGATAGAGGAGGGGTCGACCCGAAGGGAATGGTTGCTGCCTCTGGAGCGGTCTCGGCTGGCAAAGATTAGTTTCATCTTCGTGCCAGGGCATGCGGGAGTACAAGGAAATGAGCGGGCTGACAAGCTCGCAGGTGAGGCTACTGTGGAGGGCGGACGCGCCATGGACCAGGCTGACATTCTGAATGCTCTACGAGAAGTAAGACTTTTGCGAGAACCAAGTGATGACTGTGAATCTACAACAATGGCCAGACTGCGAGAGCAGCAAATTAAAAGAGGGTGGCCAAACAAGAACACTACGCAGGAAGCCAAAGAAGATTGATAAACCAACACAGAACTGGCGTCGTTAGCCGCTACACGTTGCGGGATTTGCTGAGGAGGGGATCCGAGCACTTATGGACTGAATGGTTCGATGTGCAATGAGGATGATCTGTCGACTAACTAACTAACTAACTAGTTTTGTAGAATGGGAGCTGGGTAATTTCAGAATTGTTCGGGAATATCCCGCAATTGTTTCCTAGAGAGATACCTTAGAGACGATGTTATGATGTGTGGACATGCCTAATCCAGGCCAACATTTGATGTTTTGCCCCTGACAGCATAGTTTGTTATGGCCTGTGACGACAGAAAGCATCAGAGATGGAAGAGGCAGGCACAGGGAATGATGCTAAATGGACAGACAGTGACATGGTTGATCCGAACATAAAGAGTCGAGGTATTTACGCCAACTGGCAAGGGAATTTGTTAATGATGATGATAATTGGCATTTACTTCTGTTTAACATTGGAACATATACCTCTGTAACGTGAATGTCTTACTCTTCTGTGTTTTCTTGTCCTCTCTGTCTTGGTATGTAGCGCCTAGAATGTCCATCTCTATTTCAGACTTTAGTGTAATGTCTTTAGACAGATCCAATTTATAGTACTGGGCTAAATGTATTACCCCTGGACAGATTCTGTTTTTATTTGCGTTCGCCCGCTTTGAACTGAAGCGTAGTCCATATATGTGGAGCTGCTTATAGTGCACTGGGTTAATTTTGGAGCGTGGATTAGCTGTCCCTATTAACAGTGTCCTTTGCCATCAAGCCAACCCACACAAACTTCTGAAGTACTTGTAATTTACGTTAACATTTTTGTCCAACTGACAGGTATCGGGCTTGAGCCCGCTACCTCTGCATACGCACATCAGATGTTTAAGAACGAGAGCTCTTATCCATTCGGATATGCAGCGGTTAGATTCAATACTTTCCATGTGTAGAGGTTCTTTTCAGCAGATCTACCAATGCAGCGTTCGTATGGCCTACTATTTTCTATGTCCAATTGTCGTGAGAGTTGTAGCACGTAGATCTTGCACACATGGCTTCTGGTCATCCGAGACGGATATGTTTCTGATCTACTACCCAAGAGATCAGGGAGGTGTATACCTCAATTAGAAACCACCGGGACTTGTAAAACCACCGACCCCGGTGCTGGCATTCGACCCCTGTAGCTGCTGTGTTTGAGGTAGACATCATACCTTCTCAGCCCCTGTTTTCAGTTCTTAGTCGCCTTCTCCGTCTTCTTCTCCGTTGCCTTCTCCGTCTTCTTCTTCGTCGCCTTCTTCATTTTCGTCGACTTTTCCACCTTCTTCTTCGTCGACTTCTCCGTCTTCTTCGCACTGCTCTTCGTTTCTTCTTTAACCATCGCCTTCTCCATCCTCTGTGTTGCTGTCCAGTCCTTCAGACGTCAGCAGGATATATGCAAACAAAGCAGCAGTCAGCATGCTGACATCTACATAGTGTATTCCAATGAATTCATGTATAGGTCAAACTACTTTTCTAATTGCATATATAGGCACTCCTACACCATCTGTAGTTGTCATTTGAACCAGTTCCACAATTACATTCGCACACATTAAAACTGAAGACATGGCTCTGTGCGGTGTTCTGTGCATTAGAAAGATGTTGAACCTCCAGGTCCTCAGGTGTTGCTAGATCAGTCTTGAATCCATCAGGTAATGTCAAACACTCGTAGAACACATCAATAGAATTGGTGTAATGTGGATATTATCTTTAGTGGGAACAAAGCTGGGCTAGAGAAGCAGCGGAACGCAGCGATAGGTATATGGGGAACCTAACAGATAAGAATATATAATGAACATTGGCTATCATAAACGTCACCTATAGAGAATATCACCTAAAAGAACATCATCTAAACAGAACATCATCTAAACAGAACATTACTTAAACAGACCATCACCTAAACAGAATATCACTATCGAAATCATCATGGAATATCACTTAAATAGAATATCATCTACTTGAATCACTTAACAAAACATCACCTAAACAGAATATCACCTATAATAGAATATCACTAAAGAGAATATCATCTAAAAAATATCACCTATCCAAAACACCACAATCATGAACATTATCAAACCAGAACATCACCTAAAACAGAATATAATCTAAATAGAACATCACCTATCGAGATCATCACCTATCAAGAACATTATCTAAACAGAACACAACCTATTGAGAACATCACCTATCGAGAATATCACTTAAACAGAACATCTCCCCCTAGCGTGAAAAAAAGTTAGTTTAGGTAGTCGATGGAATCAACATCACGGCACACGGGTGTAACCCATAAGTGCTCCGTTCTTCTCCTGACTCAAACCTGAGTTTGGAGAAACCCAGCCCCGTGCACGAACTCCGTAGCACCGGCGAGGATCCTGAAATACTTTGGGTAGATTTTTTAACTCGAAATTGTGCCCCTGCATCGCCGTTAGGCTACTCTTTTTCGATTCCAACTGCCAAGGGGATTTTTTACGTGCGAAACAATACACACGGGCGTCCGATCTCACTAACCAGAGACCACGGGAAATTTTATTACTAGAAGTCCACGTGAAAAAAATCCCGGTCCTCACCGGGGCTTGAACCCGGGGCCTCCAGCTGTCGAGGCGGACACCGTACCTCGAGACCACGCAGTCCCCCAAGCGTGGAAAAATTTTTTTTTTTTTTTTTAGCGTGAAAAAAGCAATCGTTTACTTTACATTTGCTTTACGTTTGCTTTACCGTTGCCACATACAAAGCTATTTACTCTGTGTTTCTATTCGACAGGAACCTGGTGTCTACTGGCTGGCCCCTTATGGAACAGGCAGGAGCTAGAGTGGTCGTCGTTACCGCAGAAAAGAAGGGAAGTGTTACAAAAGACAAGAAAGAAGAAACTTCTTCCAGCTTTGCAAATGCGCTTCTTATGATGTTTATATTTCAAGTAGACGATCATGAGCTGAAAACCACTAATGGCAGTGGAAATGTGGTTTCTGGGGAACATGCACAAGATACCATAGGCAGACAGAAAAACCCAATGAGCAAGTCCCACAAGAAGCAAATGAAACCGTAAAGTGATTAGATAACATTGAAATGTTTTCTTTTGTGCACAATATGAGAACAGGAAAAAAATAGAGAACTTGGTGATAACTAACAATATTGAGAGGAAAAGAATAAAGAGAAGGCAGAGAAGTACAAATCTGCGTAGTTCGAACATGTAGCGTGGTCGAGACAAGAACATAGAGCTGATCCGTGATTCTGGTGATCGTGTGAGATGGCGAAACATGGCCGTCCACGCTTATCGGCATGGCACATGATGAGACAATCATGCAATGCAAGACCATTTGGTCCACTGGCGGATGCCTTAGGATCGACTACAGTGGCATTGATGAGCATTTACACAAAACTACAGAAAATTGGAATAAATCAGAGTTAGACATCGGACACATTACATAAATTAAATCTATATCTAGAACTTATTTATTTTTAAATCCCTATTAATCAAATTGTTATATTATTTTCCAAACATAATGTTATGTAATACAATAATATTTTTCACTCATGGTTTTGAGTATTGTGTGTGCGTGTGTGGTGTGTATAAAAAAAAAAAAAAAGGGCAAAATTTCTCATTTAATTCATATAGTAGTCTAATAAGTTCTCGTTCCCGTTACCGACAATCTTGTCGGGCCTATCTGTCTGTCTGTCTGTCTGGCACCGGCCGCTTCGCCCAGACCCTGATGGGGAGCATCTCATTTAATTCATATAAGTAGTCATATAAGTTCCCGTTCCCGACTATCTATCTGTCTGTCTGTCTGACCCGGCCCGGCATCGCCCAACTCCTGGTGGGGAGCATCTCATTTAATTCATATAAGTAGTCATATAAGTTCCCGTTCCCGACTGTCTGTCTGTCTGTCTGTCTATCTATCTGTCTGTCTGACCCGGCCCAGCCCATGGTGGAGAGCATCTCATTTAAATCATATAAGTAGTCATATAAGATCCCGTTCCCGACTATCTGTCTGTCTGTCTGTCTTGGGTAAATGGAGGAGGGAGGAGGAAGAGGGAGGTGGAGGAGGGAAGAGGAGGGAGGAGGAGGAGGAGGAGACAGGAGACAGGAGGAATAGGGAGGAATAGGAGGGAGGAGGAGGGATTAGGAAGAGGAGGGAGGAGTAGGGTGGAGGAGGAGGGGGAGGAGGAGGGAGGAGGAAGAGGGAGAAGGAGGGAGGAGGAGAACGCAGGAGGAGGAGGGGAGGAGGAGGAGAGGGAGGAGGAGGGAGAGGGAGGAGGAGGAGAGAGGGAGGAGAGTAGGTGGAGGGAGAAGGAAGAGGAGGAAGAGGGAGGAGGAAGAGGGAGAAGGAGGAGGAGGAGAAGGAGGAGGGAGGAGGAAGAGGGAGGAGGAGGGAGAAGGAGGGAGGAGGAGAACGCAGGAGGAGGAGGAGGAGGAGGAGGAGGAGGGAGAAGGAGGAGGGAGGGAGGAGGAGGAGAGAGTGGGAGGAGGGAGGAGGCGGAGGGAGAAGGAAGAGGGAGGAAGAGGGAGGAGGAAGAGGGAGAAGGAGGAGGGAGGAGAAGGAGGGAAGAGGATGAGGGGGAGGAGGAGGAAGAGGGAGGAGGAGGAATGTGAAGGGAGGAGGAGGGAGGAGGTAGAGGGAGGAGGAGTAGGAGGGAGGAGGAGGAGGAGAGAGGAGGAGGAGGGAGGAGGAGGAGGGATGAGGAGAAGAGGGAGGAGGAGGAATGTGAAGGGAGGAGGAGGGAGGAGGTAGAGGGAGGAGGAGGAGGGGGAGGAGAATGGAGGAGGAGGGATGAGGAGGAGAGGCAGAGGAGGGGAGGAGGAGGAGGAAGAAGGAGGAGGATAGGGATGAGGGGAGGAGGAGGGGGAGGCAGGAGAAGGGAGGAGGAGGGCGAAGGAGGAAGGAAGAGGAGGGCGAGGAGGTAGGAGGAGGAGGAGGAGGAAGGGAGGAAGGAGGGAGGAGGAAGAGAGTAGGAGGAGGGAGGAGGAGGGAGGAAGAGATAGGCGGAGAGGAGGAGGAGGAGGAGGAGGAGGAGTAGGGAGGAATAGGAGGGAGGAGGAGGGAGGAGGAGGGATTAAGAGAAGGAGGTGGGAAAGGGAGAAGGAGGAGGGAGGAGGAGGGAGGAGGAGGAGGAAGAGGGATGAGGAGGAGGAGGAGGAGAGGAGGAAGGAGGAGGAGGGAGAGGAGGAGGGTGAAGGAGGAGGAGGAGGAGGGAGGAGGAGTGAGGAGGATGGAGGAGGAGGAGAGGGAGGAGGGGGAGGAGGGAGGGGGAGGAGGAGGGAGAAGGAGGAGGAGGGAGGAGGGAGGAGGAGAACGCAGGTGGGGAGGAGGAGGAGGGAGAGGGAGGAGGAGGGAGGAGGAGAGGAGGAGGGAGGAGGTGGATTGAGAAGGAGGAGGGAGGAAGAGGTAGAAGGAGGGGGGAGAAAGTAGGAGGGGGGAGGAGGAGAAGGAATGATGAGGGGGGAGGAGGAGGAAGAGGGATGTGGAGGAATTTAGGAGGAGGGAGGAGGAGGGAGGAGGTAGAGGGAGGAAAAGGGAGAAGGGGAGGAGGGGGGGAAGGGAGTAGGAGGGATGAGGAGAAGGGAGGAGGAGAGGGAGGAGGGGGAGAAGGGAGGGGGAGAAGGAGGAGGGGAGAGGAGGAGGGGGAGGAGGAAGAGGAGGAGGGTGGAGGGAGGAGGTAGAGGGAGGAGGGGGGAGGAGGTAGAGGGAGGAGGAGGAGGGGGAGGACGGAGGAGTAGGAGGGAGGAGGATGGAGGAGGAGGGGATAGGAAGAGGGAGAAGGAGGAGGGAGGAGGAGAGGGGAGGATGGGGAGGAGGTAGAGGGAGGAGGAAGAGGAGGAGGGTGGAGGGAGGAGGTAGAGGGAGGAGGAGGGGAGGAGGTAGAGGCAGGAGGAGAAGAGAGGAGGAGGGAGTTCGCCATTCCGAATTCATACTCGTCTAGGTTCTGTGATTTCGGTCCTTCCATTGATTGTTCTTCCCTTCTACACGACTGTAGATAACTTCCTTACACATAAAAGATGAATTGTTATTGATATTGCCGTGGCATGGAGGCATATATATCAGCAGCAGAGTTGAACGCCTACGCCAGCCGGCACGGCACTTGATGATGATGATGATTGCCGTGTGACGATTCTGTGTAGTCACGTCATTTTCTTTCCTTTCCCTAGCGTTTTGGTTCGGGGATTCTTTCGTCATCATCATCATATATTTACGTACGTATTTTGGGAATGGGGGGAGGGAGGAGGAGGAGGAAGAAAAAAAATACGACAGTTGGCAGCGCTGGAATGAAAGGAAGGCGTGTAGAAAATTTCATCTCAATCGGATGGGCCGTTCGCGAAGCGTAATAAAGGACATACATACATACATAAGAGAGACAGACGGAGATCCAAATTTATATATAAGATATATATATATATATATATATATATATTAATTATATATATAATATATATATAAATAGGGTTTTGGTGTGTGGGTGCGTTGGTGTGGTGTGTGTGTGTGTGGTGTGTGTGTGTGTGGAGAAAAGGGGTGGGGGTGTAATCTATGTATAATCGCCCAACTTTATGAAAATGCTGTCTATAGTCGTAAACTGTTTAAATTGTTGAGGACCCCTTGGGCCTCGTTTTGGAGCTATTCGTCTTGAATGAACCTTTAAGGGGCGACAACGTTTACAAGGGTGATCTATTTTGTTGCATTATCCCACGGATGGGGGGAGGGGGGGGGGGGGGGAGGGGGGTTGATTCCGTGGCCAGTAGTGATTTATTGGGAAGGGTTGGGTTAGTTTTGGCGTTTTCGTGTACAATGGTGCTACTGAAATTGTGGACCAGATGTGGGTTTTTGTCTAACAATGATGATCTTTTGGGAAAGGGGATTGGATAGATGGTTTTCGTGTACAATAGGATCTTTTGGGAAAAGGGGAAATTGGACAGCTGTCAGTGTTTTATGTGTACATCGGTGATTCAATTAAAAGGGGAGGGTTCAGAAGTGGGTGTTTCGTGTACATTGGTGATCGATTAAAAGGGAGGGGGTCATGTGTGGATGTTTTCGTGAAAAACGGTATCTTTTTGGGCCCATTACAACCCCCCGTGATCAGATTCATTTCTCAACATGTTTTGTTTTGCATATCTTTACAGGACATCGCTGTCAAAATCAGCATCTTTCAGTGATTGTTGATTTCTTGGCAAGATTGCTTTCTGAGCGGCCGGTCACATACCCTGTAGTTACCGTCGCGGTTAGAACCGCTTCCGATTCTCGCCGTCGTCACGTTACTTCGAGAGTATACGGGATTACGGAGAACCCCGCTAACCCCCCGGCCAGAGAAACGGCCTCTCAACATTAGCGGGATTAAATATCACGTGGGCGCTTCTACTTTCAGTACAATACCTGGGAACAGTTTTGGGCGGGACGACCTGGACGCGACTTCAGTTACTTTTAAAAAAAAAAAAAAAACAGAATCAAAAAATTTAAAAGGGGCTTAAAGGCACGGGAGTCGACTTCATTGCACTGGGTTTCTACCATATGGACCCGGGGTCTTTCCCCGAAAGCGTCGAAAAAAAGCACGAACTTCTTAGTGTCAGCGCGATCCCCAGAAGTCTCTGAGAAAATTATACCGTAACAGAACGAAGTAACCCGGAATCGAACAAAAACCTATGGATCGGAGGCAACGGTTTAAACCCCGTGTTTCCCAACGTGGCTCCCACGCCCCACATGGGGGGGGGGGCAATTCGATTGTTAAGGGGGGCATTCGAAAAAAGGAAGAAATCGGCTGGATATAACAAAACGGGGAGACTTGACACTGAAGTTAACTAAATTAGAACCTGACATAAAATCTCTTTGCAGCAAGCATCAAGCGCAAGGATCTCACTAAATTTAAATAATTACTAATAATTAAAATAATATAGAAAAATCTAGCGCCCCCTGGGAACCGTGAGCCCTTCTTTAAAAAAAAAAAAAAACAATTCAAGTTTCTTTAGTGAACATTTCAATTTTTACTATGAAAATGATCATATGTGGGGGGGGGGGGGGGATAAGAATTTTTGAAAGGCTTAGGGGGCATAGCACAAAAAGGTTGGAAAACACGGTCTAACCACTTCGCCACGGAGACGAACCAAATAGGTAGGTGTGTTTGAGGTAAGCAAATATGCGAGGTAGACAAGTATGCCGAGGTAGGCAATGTGCCGATGTAAGCAAGACAGAAAAAACCCAAGCGTTCTGAGAGCCAAGATGGCCAGGTCATGTTGACAGCAAGATTTCGACAAGCCAGGTCAGAAACAAATATAAACTGGGTAAATTTGCGCGATAAGTTCAAAGCTGGCACGCGGTAGACAGAGTGGACAGGATCAGAGGTATGTAGGTAGTAATGATTGGATACTGGTGAGTTTGTAGAGGTTTAAAAAACAATGTCCTTGGGGTCAGTGTGAGTTAGGATGATGTTTGAGGAGTTGAGAGAGAAACATGAACGAATACAGATTCTAATATTCAGTTATCAAAGGGATGTATACATGCGTGATTGCACTTCACGAACTATAGGAGGATTGGTTTTATTATTTTATCATTATTCCCCCTCTTTCTTCCTCTTCTCACATGTTCACAACAACAACAACAGCTGCTGCTGCTGCTGCTGCCCACTACTATACTACTACTATACTACTACTACTACTACTACTATACTACCACAACTACTACTACTAAAACTACCACCACCACCCCGCTCTACTATACTACTACTACTACTATATTATACTACTACTAAAAACTACTACTACTATATTTCTACTACTACTACTACACACAAAAATACTACTACTACTACTACTACTACTATACTACTACACTATACTACACCACAACTACTACTACTATAAC
>JACEFZ010013965.1:0-38913 GCA_014155875.1 Cepaea nemoralis | reverse complement strand
TTAAATTTGGCTGTTTCCTCTTGCAAATTTTTGTGCTCTGTATATCCATAATATTTCTTCAATGTGGCTGTTTTTGGCAGAGGGTACCACGGCATTCTTGTGAGGTGGCCAAACCATTTAATCTGATGTTCTTTAATGAAGTGCATGACTGGTTGCAGACTTAGTCGTCTTCTAATTTCCTCACTACTAATTCAAATCTCTCACAGTTACTTCCGCACCTCTTATTGTTATGATTTTGACTCTATTTTAGGTCGCAGTAAGCGTCCATGTCTGACATGGGTGCAAAGGTCATATAAGATTACATAGTTAATCAACTAAAGATAGAAGATACTGTTGAATGTAATTGTGGGACGGTAAAATGACAGTTAGACATTTGCTGCAGGAGTGTCCAACATACGCAGGACAAAGAAAATCACTTTGGCTGAAACACTCTCCATGGAGATGTCAACAAGCGCCTCATCATCATCATCATCATCATCATCATCATCATCATCATCATCATCATCATCATCATCCTCATCATCATCATCATCATCATCATCATCATCATCATCATAATCACCATCATCATCATCATCATCATCATCATCATCATCATAATCACCATCATCATCATCATCATCAATATCATCATCATCATCATCATCACCATCATCATTATCATCATCATCATCACCATCATCATCATCATCATCATCATCATCATCATCATTATAATCACCATCATCATCATCATCATCATCATTATCAACATCATCATCATCATGTATCATGCCGATAAGCGTGGGCTCTCATGTTTTGCAGTCTTACACGATCATCAGAGTCGTAGACCAGCACTATGTTTTTGTCTCGATCATGCCAGTTGGCCAAAACCATCCAGATATTTACTTCTCTGTCTTCCTCTTATTCTTCCCCCTCAACCTTGCCGGTTGTCACCAAGTTCTTTAGTCTGTTTCTTCTCATAATTTGCCCCAAAAATTTTGACTGCCGACGTCTAACTTCTGAAATCAGTTTAAGATTTTCATTTCCTTCTTGTAGGAATTGCTCATTGGTTTTTCCGTTTCTCCATGGTATTTGCATTTTCCTCAGAAACAACATTTCCAATGTCATTAGATTATTTTTCCAGCTTGTATGCTCATTGTCCACGTTCCATACAGAAATACAGGTTCTGTACAGGACTTCAACATTCTATTCTCTCGTTACAATAAACATCTGTTTATTGGTCAGTATGTTTTCCATCTTGCAAAAGGCTACCTTCGCAATAGAGATTCTTGTTTTAATGTCTTTAAAGCACCTCCCATCAGGTGTTATGACTGTTCTGAGATAGTTGCACCGATTCATTTCTTTAAGAATATTCTCATTTACCCATATATTACATTGTGGTATTTCTTTCTTCCTAGTGACGACCATAATCTCTGTCTTCTTACAATTTAATTGTAACGCTGTAAAGTAAATTTCAGCTCTTGCTGACTGCTTATTTCTGTAGACATATTCATGCAGAAATCTGAAGATGTTCGAAGAAAAATAAAGAAAGTTGAGGATTCATACCCCACTACTGGATAAAGTGAAGAAGAAAAAAGTAAGCTTGTTATTAATCGCCCGATTATGCCATTGATGCATATTCTTCTTCTTACAGTCCATGCCGCGTGGCGTTGGTAATCATGTCTGTTCACAACCTTCTGCCCCTTGTGCTGCCAATCATTTCACCATGACATAATTTCAAACTGTCCAGCATCTTCTCGTTTGGTCTCCCCCTGTCTCTCCCTTACTCCAGCATTCCCACTGCGACGACTTACTCCAGCATTCCCACTGCGACGACTTACTCCAGCTTTACACTGCGGCGACTTACTACGGCTTTCTCCTTCTCACAACATGCCTAAAGAATATGGACTGTCTTCTTCTGAGGCGAGTAACCAGTTCTCTTTCTGAGTTAACTTCTGTCAAGATATCTTCATTATTTATTCTCTCGGTCCTCGGTCTTCTCATCATTCTTCTATTAAAAAAAAAAATCTCTGCTGCTTCCAGGTAATTCCTCACTTGTCTACTAACTGTCCATGATGCGCATCCGTACTTCCGGACTGGCTTAATAGAACTCTTAAGAACTCTCCTCACCTCGACTTTATAGGTGCATTAATGTCACTATAACTATAAGCAACAGTAGAAAAACAACATGTTTCCTTTGTTTTCTGCCTTACCAAAGTCGGTCTATTTGTGTCAGTCAGTGTACCTAACTGCCATTTACTGCCCCTTGTCTTCTCTGGTTAAGATTTCTTCAGACACAAGTTGCCGTTCCTGGAAACTGCCAGCTGTCACACAGTCGGATTAAACGAGGACCTGGATTGATTGGCTTTTGATCTGTAACCAACTCCTTGGCTAGATTAACGGCCGCTAAAACTAGCATTGGTGAGAATTATGGGTTGTCAGTTTGTTCAGTTAACAATTTCAGGTTCTAGGATAGTATAGATGGCTTTGGACAGTAAGACACGGGTTTTATTTCTTTTGGACAAAAGTATAAAGCAATAGCAAACTACTGAACGTAAAATTTGCCCAGCAATCACGAACAGCGAAAATGATGGGGTTGACTGCTACGTCCTGTGAAGGACATGCAACTTAATTTAATTTAATAATGTTTTGATATATTTTTCTATAGTAATACTTACTGCAATTTTTATTCATTACTTCATTTCTCATTTTCCCCTTCTCCTCCCCCTCCTCCTCCTCCTCCCATCCTCTTCCTCTTCCTTTTCTTCGTCTCCTCCTCCTCTTCTTCTTCCTCCTCCTCCTCCTCTTCCTCCTACTAGTAGTCCTCCTCCTCCCCCTCATCCTCTTCCTCCTCCTCCCCCTCATCCTCTTCCCTCCTCCTCTTCCTCCTCCCTTTTCCTCCCTCCCTCCTCCTCCTCCTCCTCCTCCTCCTTCTTCTTCTTCTTCTTCTTCTTCTTCTTCTTCTTTCTTCTTTCTTCTTCTTCTGCTGCTGCTGCTGCTTTTCTTCTTCTTCTTCTTCTTCTTCTTCTTCTTCTTTTCTTCTTCTTCTTCTTCTTCTTCCTTCTTCTTCTTCTTCTTCTTCTTCTTCTTCTTCTCTTCTTCTTCGTCTTCTTCTTCTTCTTCTTCTCTTCTTCTTCTTCTTTCTTCTTCTTCTTCTTCTTCTTCTTCTCTTCTTCTTCTTCTTCTTCTTCTTCTTCTTCTTCTTCTCCTTCTTCTTCTTCTTCCTCTTCTTCTTCCGCCGCCGCCGCTTCTTCTTCTTGTGTGTGTGAGTGTGTGTTAAATTCTGCTTCTGTTGTTTCTCCCCCATTCTTCTTCTCCACCCACCAATCTTCTTCTTCAATAAGCTCAAACTGACCACTGCTTTATGTAAATATTTCAGATCATTTGAAAAAAGTCCGCCTTCTCACTGCCGTCAATCAAGTTGTGTGTGGTGTGAGAAACACACGCTTGTCTAATGTCATTGTCACATTCCATATTGTATATAGACTCCAGAAAGAGTTAATAACACGTACGGGTAGAGACAAGATAAGATAAGAGTTAACTGCAGCCAAAGAATAGACTATATAATTGGACGGCGACTTGACAAGAGCCTGCCAGACACATCCGGCGAAGACACATAGGGTCAGCTGATCTAACGCCCGTGTAAGAAGAAACCGATAGCCAAGGCAAGATGGGCGATGTCTAAGGGAGCTGATGGGAGCAGTCTTCCTAGACGGACGCTGTGGACAGAAGATACGACAGACAACGACGTAGACAATGTTGGAAACATACGAGGGGGATTCACGGGAAAAATTGGGAGGCAGTAGTGTCTGTGTGCAACTCCCACATACAAAGTAACGGCTGCCAGGCCTGGGAGTGTTTGAGAACATCTCTGTACAACTTTGTGTTGTGCGAGATGAATACATGTGTTCCCTGATCTATTTCTAGCTAACCTAATCCCGAGGGAGTCTCCGTGGCGAAGTAGTCAAGCTGTCTAAGGTTGTGGGTTTGATTCCGAGCCGCGCCCTCAGGCTCACGAGTGCATTATTTTGGAGACTCCAAAGGGTCGTCGCCAGAGCTACAGAGTTCGTGCTTTGTGCGATGCTTTCCGCGCGGCTGAAAGAGAGTGAGCCATATGGGATAAAAACCCGGTGCAATGAAGTCGACCCTGTCGACATTTAAGCAACTTTTGTTTTTCTAATGCCGCTAACTCGCACGCCTATAGCTTTATGAGTGGTTTACTAGTTTTGTTAGCTTTCGTTCGTTTCTGTTATAGGCACACATGGCTACTTATTATATACTCTTTGAATTCGAATTCTCTTTTAACTCGTATTCTCTTTTATCTCGTATTCTCTTTTAACTCGTATTCTCTTTTATCCCGTATTCTCTTTTAACTCTTATTCTCTTTTATCCCGTATTCTCTTATAACTCTTATTCTCTTTTATTTCGTATTCTCTTATAACTCTTATTCTCGTGAGTTGAGTTGAGTCAAGAACCGACATCACAGTACTATGGACTTTCCTGTACGTGCTACCTCTTCGTGCTCCGGAATAGACGGGAAACAATAAGTCAATATCGTTGAATATAAGAAAGAGAGTACTGAAATGTTATATAATACCTGTCTTGCTGTACGGCAGCGAATTATGGAACGCGAACAAACAGATTAAGACGTGCTTGGAGACATGGAGATGTGATTTCTGAGGCGAACGTTGGCGAACACCTCGGACTGACACAGCAACTGATGGCGAGTGCCCGGAACGGTTAAAGAGAGTTGAACATCGTATAGACATAAAAAAATATTTTTGCATATGCTTTACAGGACATCGCTGTCAACATCAGCATCTTTCAGCTGTATGTTGATTTCTTGGCAAGATTACGCTCAGTAGTTTGCCATTGCTTTCTGAGCTGCCGGCTCACATACGCCGTACGTTGCCGACCCGATTCGAACCACTGCTGATTCTCACCGTCGTCACGTTACTTACGAGAAAAAATCTCCGTTAGTTATGCCCCTTGATATAGCTGTTATGTGTGTTCCTGCATCGGTATCAACACACCGGAAGTTTAAGAATGAAAGCTTGTATCCATTCGGCCATGCTGACCTCAAAAACATAGTCCTTCACTTGATAGACATTTATAAGGAAGCTGCCGAGGATAGGACAGAAGTGCAGGTAGAGTTCTACAATGAGTCCTATGGTCCAGGTGATTTGTCTTGTGATGATGAAATCATACTGTACCTCATAAATTTCTACTAAACGCCGAGAAGGTGTATATATAAATATAGCATTATGTGTTAATCAGTTTTACTTTAGATTTTGTTATCCCATATTCGATTATACCATTATCCATAGCCCGTTCAACCCCAGAAGACAAGGTATACCAGGATTCATCCCTGGCTCAGATTAATAATCCTGTGACAGAGGCAGCCACAAATAGGATATAAATAATAATAATAAAAATAATAATAATAATAATAATAATATAAATAATAATAATATTAATAATAATAATAGAAACTTTCCGTGTGTGTGTGTGTGTTTGTGTGTGTGTGTGTGTGTGTTTGTGTGTGTGTGTGTGTGTGTGTGTGTGTTTCCTTTAAACTTGTATGTAGTACAAAACAGTCTGTAGTTACAAGGCGCATTGTGTGTTTTCATTTACATTTGCATATACAACAAATGCATTCACAGATTCATTTACATTTGCAAATACAAAAGATACATTCACATACACAAGTGATATAATATACATTAATAGGCCCGCATGGCCGAATGGATACGAACGCGTGTTCTTAAACATCCGGTGTGCTGATGCCGAGGTTAGCGGTACAACCCCTACACCGGACAGATGGACTAATATGTTGACCTGTCGTCCTTGACTTGGGGACGTTAATTACAAGTAACCTCTGAAGTCGGAATGGGTTCGCCTGATGGCGAGGGACACTTTAATAGGGAAAGCTAATCCCCACGCAAAATTCAGTCCATCACTGCTATAAATAGTGTGTATGGACTACGCTTGAGTTCAAAGCGAGCGAGTGCAAGAAGAAATAAACATTAACGGCATGGGGCAATTACACACACATTACTTGTATATCTTCCTCTACACACGGTGTATGTTTTCCTCATCTCTCTCTCTCTCTCTCTCTCTCTCTCTCTCTCTCTCTCTCTCTCTCTCTCTCTCTCTCTCTCTCTCTCTCTCTCTCTCTCTCTCTCTGTCTCTCTCTCTCTCTCTCTCTCTCTCTCTCTCTCTCTCTCTCTCTCTCTCTCTCTCTCTCTCTATTTTAGCAAATGTTTATTGAGTGTTGAATATATTGCATTCTGCATGGTACGTAAGTTACACTCGTCCTGTATGTTATAGTGATTTGTACTTGTAGCAACATGCTTTGCATGTCTAAAGTGAAATATGCGACTAGTTATATGCATTCTCACCAATGTGTTGTGTGTGTGTATGCTGTGTGTGTGTGTGTGTGTGTGTGTGTGTGTGTGTTTGTGGTGTGTGTGTGTGTGATGCTTGTGTTTACCTTATTTCGTGCATCCTTTTAATAAATCCACATTTGACTCGAAATTCTTACATATTTATATGTAGTCTCATTTACAACTAGAAAATATATAGACTTAATGTTACACTGTAGTTAAAGGGTGATGAAACCATTTTCTCTAAACTAGAATTGTTCGAATTTAAACAAAACTAACATTTTCACTAAGTATTAGTATATCTACTTGGTTATTTGTTGTGTTAAATGTTCATTACCTTGTATTGCTTGCATACATGTTCTGTAGAATTGTGGTAACGGGACTTAATAATGTGGTGGTTTGTTATCTATTTCCTTACGTCGGTGTATTCGTAATTGCAATGTAGAATAATGCTAGTGAGTGTTGGTCTGGATGATTGATGATGTGTCATACATGGTTGATTCTTAATGCTTGTATTTTGTTGTGCAAGTCTTGTAGTGCTAGTCCTCCGTGTTTCCTATCTTGTATTAATGTTTTGTGTTGTATACTGTGAATTGTGTTGTTGGAGATGAAGGAGTTATGGAGTGTTTGTTTATGTGTGTAATTATCTGTTTTCGGGTATCTAAGACTGTAGCTAAATATATTATCTTAGGAATGAAGAAGGTGTTTACAACTGTACTTTTTCCAAAAGTGGTTGACTTGTATGTGTACCTATGTAGTATGTCTATAATTTGTTTTGTCAGTGAATGCCATGTTTCTGTGTGTATTTGTCTGGGATCGCATGGAAATGTGATTCCATATATTTTCATTATGTCTGTGGCTGTTAGATCTGTATGGAGATCCGCTTTATTCTTCTACTTTCCAGACCTATTATTTTAGATTTCTGTATGTTTATTTTGGCCCCACTTTCTTCACAAACTAACTGTCTGAAGGTGTGAAGTATGCTCATCATGATGTCTTGGGTGTAGGGAAGAAAGGTGTGTCATGTGCATAAGCAATTAGTTTCCGCTCCCCTAACATTTGTATAAATGTACCTTTATTGTTGATGTCCCATCTAATTGCTTCTAAGCGTGGTTCTAGTGTGAATACATACCGGATTGGTGTAAGTGGACACCTTTGTCTGACAGATCTTGTGATCCTTAAACAGGCAGTTAGTGAATGATTCACCAGTACCTTACTTTCAGGACTTTTATACAAGATTTGTATCCACTGTCTATAGCATTGTCCTATGTTGCAGTGTGATAGTGTTTTGTGTAAGTATGAGTGTGACAACGGCCTTCTCCTGGTCTAGCAATAAGAGGGAGGATTAACAATCTGTCTGGTGTGTGTATGTGATGAAATCTCTAATGAAGTGTATATGTTGGTATATGTTTCTGTGCTGAATACTGAACTATTGGTCTGGGTGTATGAGTGATGGCATAAATATTTTTAATTTGTTTGCAAGTGATTTTGAATGTTGTAGTCTGTGTTTAATAATGAGATGGGTCTATAGTTTCTCGAGTATGTCTTGTCTGTGTTGTCTGTAGATATGAGTGTTATGTAGGACATGATGCAAGTGTTGGGGAGTTCTTGTTTATGAAAAGCTTCTCGGTAGACGTTTAGAAAGAAATTTCCTAGGATAGGGGAGAAATGTTGGTAGAATTCAACAGTGAGTCCATATGGTCCTGGTGCTATGTCTGTTTGCATTTGATTGAGTGCATGTGTTATACCTACTAATGTAGGCTATGTGTCTAGTATGTCTTTTTCTTTGTGTATTGTAAGAACCTATGTTGTGTTTGTGTGTTGGCTGGTTCTGCTGTTTATAGGTCAGTGTAGTAGTGTTGGAATGTTTCTAAAATATGTGTTGCCTCTTTTTGTGTGTTTCATTTCATCTCTATTATTGCCCCTGTTGAGTTGTAATGTTTGTTGTATTGCCAGGTGTTGTTTTCTGGGAGTTTCTTGTGACATGGTGGTGAGTTTAGTTCTAAGGAGTGTTTTATTGTGCTTCTTGTTTTGTTTATAGAACTGACACAGGTTTTAGTTTATCACCTCCCAACTTGAAGTGCTTGCATCGCTTGATGCTGAACTGTTTTCTTTATTTGCATTCTGTGCATTCCATACGCTGTACCATTGTCCTTGTGGTTTTAGCCTTCTTTCTAAACACAGGCTTAGACTGACCACCACAACCACTCTGTTTTCGGTCGTAACGCCTTTTACCCAGGTCCATAGAGTGAGGCTTTTCCTGCTTGTACTGGATGACTTTGTATGCTGTTTGCACTTGTTTGCCCTTGCAAAATATGCGGCGCTGTTTCTGTACGTTAACCACGGTGAAATCACATATGAAAAGGGAAGTTTTACGTTTCTAATTGTGATGTTAGTGAAATTTTTGGGCCTTTTTACAGGCCGGACAAAAATAATACATTGGGCCCCTTCCCCTCTAATGATTAAAACGCACGAAACATTCATGTAATATCGAGAAGAAATGCGAAAATGGGTTATAAAATTCTCAAGCATGTAAAATAAAGCCATTTTCTTTACACAAACTTTGAAGATTACTTACAAGTTTTATGACATCGTGTATGAAGCATATAACTTTCGTTAATTTCTATAAACATTTTATAAACTATGTAGATAAATACTACAATTATTTAAATCACATAATACATTTATGCTTCCTTTAGTAATGTCCCTTGAGTTGAGTTGAGTTAAGAACCGACATCACTGCACTCAGGACATTCCCATACGTGCTCCGTCTCCTCGTTCAACAGCCAGCGAAGAGTCATACTACTAATCGTTCCCACCGCTATCTGATTAAATGTTCTCCTGGTCTTCCCTCTCAGTTTTGAGATTCTTCCAGAACCCCTGCCGATCCCCAGCAATCTCATTCTTTCCACATATGGGTTCTCAATCTGTTCCCCCGCCTTCTCCACCTGGTCCCACAAGCGCACTGACCACCTCCCCCTTGTCCATAGGCAAACTACCACCAAGAGGTGCATTCCCTGCTAGCCTATCAGCCTGTTCATTCCCCCGCACTCCCGCATGGCCAGGGCAAAATATCCATACAATTCTCACAATCTGTGACCTCTGAAGCGACGAGAGCCATTCCACATGAAACATTCCTTTCTCCACCTTACTAAGCAAACTCTTTGAATCCGTAATGAATACAACGTGTGTTGCTAGTAGTCTCCTCTAGCCACCGGAATGCCGCTGTTACTGCCTCCACCTCCTTTCTCCATGCTGACGGTCGTAGTCTCATATGCCAGACTCTCCTTTTTCAAGACTCGTCAATTAGCCTTTGCAATAAAGCCCCAACCACTACGTCTGTTTCTCACCACTGACCCAACGGTGTAGACGACTATGTCACCTTGATGTGTGTTGCTCTGGATCAGCTGTTGTACTTCAAATTCAGTGAGGCCCGCTGCCCATTCTCTGCACTCACGACCCAGTGTTATTATTACATTGTGCCAGTCCGTCATGTCTTCCCGAACTTCAACCCACTCTCTTTCACGATTGATGGTCTCTAGATCTCACACCTGACGTATATAAATTTCTGCCTGTGCCATCCAGGACCTACCACGTCTTAGTATATGACCCATATCCATTGCTGCATGCAGTGGATGATCCCTGTATGCTGCAACTCTCAGGTACCATTTGGCCCGAAGGACCCTGTGCCTAACCGTCATTGTTGGTAGCGCGAGGATATGCCTCATGCATATAATTGGTGTGTTCTTTGTGCACCCTAGGATTAACCGCATGGCAGCATTCTGTATGCGCTCCAACCTTTCAAGCTGGCTCTTTGATACTGTCAGCAGCCCCAAATCATACTCAATGATAGAAATTATTAACTGCTGAAAGAGCCTGTACAGTATCCTTTGATCTACCCCGGTTGGTGCCATAGCCCGCAATGCATTAAGTCCCCTAACAGCCTTCACCAACAAAGCCTTCACATGATCCTTAAAAGACAAACACCTGTCAAAGGTGATACCCAAGTACTTCAATTTACTCTCTCGTCTAAGAGGACATCCATTCAACAGAATACCTGGGACATCTGTCTTGACGATCCGGTTATTTAGGCAGTACCACACAACCGATGCCTTGTCTGGGTGTATAATGGCCCCTGCGTCCCTGCACCACTCCGCTACCCTGTTTACTGCCACCTGTAAGTCTTTCGCCAAACTGGCCTTGTCTCTGCCCTGTCTGTACACCAGCACATCATGTGCAAATGTCAAGATTCTACCCACAACTTCTACCCACACCTGCGGCAACCCAGGTGTAATAGTACAGGGATCAGAAGTCCAGGATACCATGCCCAGTGCAACCTTACGCTCACAAAGGACTGCCGCAACCCATCTAACAAGACAAGGGCAGACTTCCATATCCAACAGTGTATATCAAACGACCATACCTGACCCTGTTATACGCATTCTCCAGGTCCAGAGCTACCACCACTGTCTCCTGTTTATCCTGGAAGCCCTCGTAGACATCAAATGCAACAGTTGCAGCATTGGCCCAGGTGTCCTTCCCAGGCCGGCAACTCCCGAGTCCTTGGGGAAGCAGATTACGACTTTCCAAATGTTGCTGGAGCCTGCCTGCTACTATCTATTCGAGGACTTTGCCATATGTGTTTTGCAGGGTTATGATTCGGTATCCATTAAGTCTGGAGTGGTCCTTACCTGGCGTTAGGAGTGGGACCAGGTAGCTATGCAGCCAATCGTAGGGTATTTCCGCCGCTTAGGTTGAAACAAAGAGCAAACTTCTCCAAGTCTCCATTATTTATGTTCCTAATATGGGAATACCTGACCCCATCTGGACCTGGCTCTGTGTCTTTATCCCTCTTCAGTACCCGTCTATTATCCTCTACTTTAATCTCGCAGTCCTCCTTTCTAGTGACCCGTGACAAGGCTTCTCTGACGTTATCTCTAATAGCCCTATCTTGCTGATCCGTCTGTTTTAAAAATCTCACAAGAAAAGCCTCTCTTTTGTAATTGTCAGTTGACATAGGTCGGTTGTTATCATAAACGGTACCGTGTGTACCAGGCATCGGCTATCTCTTCATCTGCCGGTGCAGCCTCCAGAATTTTCCCAATGTCACATCACCACCGCCGGTCTCCTTGGTCGAGGGCTTAGCAGCTTTCTCCGTAATCCAGAATTCTCTCGTGGTTGACGTGAGCGTACGAGAATTGGAAGCGGATCAAGTCTCGCCAGTGACTTATGAGAGTATGGAGCCGGTCGCTCAGAAAGCAACTTCAAACTACTGAGCGTAATCTTGCCAAGAAATCAACAGTCAGCTGAAAGATGCTGATGTTGACAGCGATGTCCTGTAAAGGATATGCAAAACGTTTTTACATCACCACCGACTTCATTGATAAACTGTTCCCATTTAATCCTCTTTGCTCTGCTGGAGTTTAAAATCCTGTACCTTTACTTTTTTATATCTTTCAACCTCTTCCAATTCCGTGTCAACTGAATTGGTTGCTCTCCTCACCCTCTGCCAATTCCGTATGGCCGCCCTCTTTTTCCTCCATGAATTCTCGACCTCTGGTGTCCACCATGGTGGTTGGGTGAAGTTTCTTCTTGTTGGTTTAGATCTTTCCTGTGATCTAAGGCGCCCCAAGAGCGAAGAGTGGTCGCGCTCATAACTGAATGCCTTGCGAGCTTTTATAGCCCTAAATGTGCTGGATTTAGGAATCAGCACAGAAGAGAGGAGGTTGTCACTTCCATGGTCTCCAAGGACGCTCCATTTTATATCTGATGCCGCCTCTTGGGATACAAGCGCCAGGTCGATGGCCGTGTCAGGATCCCCCGATCTCATTGCTAGCCTGGTGGGTGTCCCGTCATTTAGACAGACAACATCCGTCTCAAGCAAGGCCTCAGCAAGGGCAGTACCCTGTCTGTTCTCTCCCGACCTGTCCCATTCTTTGGCGCGGGCGTTGAAGTCACCACAAATCATATACCTGGTACTGAACCTTTCAACCAGTCCCAACTCTCTCTGCTTATGCAAGATTCTGCACTTACATATATATTTACCAGGTTCCAGCTGTATCGGCTGATTTGCACGTCTTTACTCTCCTAACCCCACCCACTCATATCCAGTATTGAATGCGGTAAGCCATACTTGACCACCAGAGCCTGCCCATGTCTTCCCTGTCCAGTTGGATAATGTAACATGTATAGCCAGGGCACTTAATGTACCTTGTAATAGCTGTTATGTTGTTATCTCTCTTTCCACTATTTTATTTACATGTGTCCCTACCTCGGCATCAACACACCGGAAGTTTAAGAGTGAAAGCTTGCATTCATTCAGCCATGCTGGCCTCCAAAAGTAAAATTCACTTGGTAGACTTTTATAAGGAACCCGCCGAGGATAGGACAGAAGTGATGGTAGAGTTCTACAGTGAGTCGTATGGTCCTGGTGATTGGTCTTGTGATGATGAAATAATTATGTGCGTCATAACAGTTTTACTAAACGCTGAAAATATATACATATATGTTTTACTAAACGCTGAAAAGATATATATATATATATAATATATATATATATATATATATATATATATATATATATATATATATATATATATATATATATATATATATATATATATATATGTGTGTGTGTGTGTGTGTGTGTAGCGAGAGAGAGAGATAGAGAGAGATAGACAGAGTGGGAGAGAGAAAGAGAGAAAGAGAGAGAGAGAGAGAGAGAGAGAGAGAGAGAGAGAGAGAGAGAGAGAGAGAGAGAGAGAGAGAGAGAGAGAGAGAGAAGAAATGGATTGGAGAACTTAGTGACAAATGGAAAGATAGAAGGGAACAGACCAAGGGGAAGACCGAGAACTAAATACCTGGATGGTTTGGCCACATAGCATGATCGAGGAAGGAACACTGAGCTGATCCACGACTCTGGTGATCGAGTGAAATGGTGAAATGGCAAGTCATGTGTCAGGATCTTCTATTAGGCTCGTTGGCTAACACATGTGAGACAGTACAAGTACAACGTGATTCGACGTAAGACACAGCAACACAATTTCTATGGATTTATTACCACGTTAAATACATAACAATAGTTACAGCAATGTACAACATATAACAACTCACAACCACAATACAGCTCATAGGTCTGACGCTCACGATATCAGTCGTTCAGCTCACAACCACGGAGATTCACACAAAACGCCTTGCTCTCGACACACACGTCCGTTCAGATGTCCAGTCCCAGCTTGGTCTGAGATTAACACACACACTGCCCACTGCCTCTGGTGGGGTCACGTGGCTTTGCGTGCGTCTGTCGTCAGCGCTGGTTGCGTGTCAGGTAAGAATCTCGCCAGCGCGACAACTCTTGTCCGCCGGGCGCCGCAACGATGTTGCTGCTAGGCTCTGACATTCTCCCCGGGTACTTCAATGAAAGATGCCATCTTTCATTCATGATGTATGTATATACTGGGGTAGTGTTAATTTCATGTCAGAGACTACTTTTTCCCAGTGTTATGCATGAAAATACATATAAGGCATAGAAATATATACAAAAAAAAATGTAAGTTGCATTGAAATGACAAATGAAGTACAACTTTTAACACAATTCAGGTTTCATCCCCCTGATGCCTGGTTACCTTCATTGCAATAATACCCAGTCAGATCAGTAGTTCCAGCTTCACGCATCTACCTCGCAGCTATTTGAAAAAAAAGTAATAATATGATTGTTTTGCAACAACCATCTAGCCAGACTGAAATACGGCTTTGTATTAGTCGTATTAAACACTTAAACTCTGCCCTCATTTGGTCAGGAGCTCTTATGTTGGTTTGCAATGTTGGCAGCTCTATGACATGCTTGGTGGACGCCTACCTGCTGTGCCAAATATTTGAGCAACAAAATGTCTATCTATACAATATACATTAATGAATATGTTTCAAATTATGGCCCTTGATGTAATTCACAAATGCAAGGGAAGTAATATTGACATTTAAGAAATTCCATACATTATTATAATTATTTAATTTCTTAGCGTCATTGCTTGACGTTTCTTCATATTAACGAGAAAAGTCGGTAATATGAATACATTAATCAAGATATGATTCTAAGATTACACTAATCAAATAAATAAGTACCCAATTGGTATATTATATTTTATAGATTGAAAAAGATTTTACAAGTGTCATAAATTTTTGGCAATTTGTACATAGTCTGCTAATTTTGCTATACTTTTTAAATTATACCGGAAATACACACGAAACGAAAAATTTGGTTGATGTTACATTTTCTGAACACAAATGATCCGGTTTTCTTTCGGAACGGATAGTAAAATGTTCTCACAGTTCGTGTATGATGTTATAGTATCACAACGGATTATGGTGGAATGTTCTTATTTCCGATGTGTTCACACGTCGAACAATTTGGATTACATTCGCTGTAAAGGTGGTGTAGGAGTCAATGTTCAGTCCGCATTTGCACATGTTAAAATATCACGGTGAAAAAAAAATCACCCACAAATGTCACAATGGTAAAGTTCGCTTCTGGTAAGTGGATAAGCGTCTGTGACCCTGTTGTTGGTGTCTATATACAATTAATATTGTTCTCATTCTAACACACACTACACAATTATACTACACTCATTACATAACTTGATTAAAATAAGAATATTATACATGTCGGTTTCTAAACCGTATCACAACTTTACTTATAGACCTTACACAGTAGGTGACTGGAAAAATTCACACATTGGTGGCTGTGTTGGGCTGAGTGTAATATTACACAGTGCACTCAGACATTGCTTACTGGGTCTGTCGGACAACGGGACAAAAGGTCGGCGATTGTATTCATTCTGCCGGGAATATGGCGAACTTCAAAACTGAAATTCTGAAGCTTCAAGGACCAGCGAGCAATCATGTTATTTGATGGTACTGCAGAATTGATATACCTTAATGGACTGTTGTCAGTTTCGATGATAAAGTGACGTCCTAGAAGATATTTGGACAGCTTTGTGACACTTTCTACTAAGGCCAATGCCTCTAATTGCGGAATGGACCAAGACCGCTCTCGGGGCCTTAGTTTTCTTGATAGAAAACAAACGGGATGCAGAATGTCGTTGTATTCCTGCAATAGGACTGCACCGATCGCAATAGAGCTAGCATCTGTTCTCAATCTGAAAGGTAAACGAATGTTGGGCAATCGGGCTAGAAAACTGTAAGGTCGTACTTCGGAACCACTAATGACCTCTACGGCAGGGTTATGGATGGTATGCAAAAACCTGCTTTGTTTTTGGAGAGAAATAAGTTAGCGTGTGTTTGTTGGTGTGTGCCTGTAAGTCACTAAGTGTTGATTTGGTTTGGATGGCGTTGAGTATAATTGTATGTCGTAAATTTGTCGTCAACAGTGTTTCTTTCAACAGAAGTTACACTCTTTCCAAAACTCTTTGCGTTCCACAAACTCAATACACAAAAACAATCTATCTGTATTTGAACACTCAATAACATTGATGACACATCACTTACATCAAGATGACAGTCAGTAAGGACAAAGACATCAAGTTTACAAGATGGCGACAAGGTCAAAATGGCGGCAAAATCACAAGGTTGACAAGGTCACACGGTGACAAGTTTAACAAATCACAAATGTTTAACACGTTTACAGGATCAAACAATATGTACTGTACCTTTACTAATGATCTTAAACATATTTAGACAATGTAGTAATGGATCACACTGAGACTTTTCCGATCACATGTACATCACTATAACCTTGACAAATTTTACAAGCACAAGAATTATAGTTTTAAAGTTTTAAATCACAAAGACGAACAACACACGTCTAAATATATTAGGTTCTTAAATAAAGACGAGCAACCCACGTCCACACATGTCAGGATCTTCTATTAGGCTCGTTGGCTAACACATGTGAGACAGTACAAGTACAACGTGATTCGACGTAAGACACAGCAACACAATTTCTATGGATTTATTACCACGTTAAATACATAACAATAGTTACAGCAATGTACAACATATAACAACTCACAACCACAATACAGCTCATAGGTCTGACGCTCACGATATCAGTCGTTCAGCTCACAACCACGGAGATTCACACAAAACGCCTTGCTCTCGACACACACGTCCGTTCAGATGTCCAGTCCCAGCTTGGTCTGAGATTAACACACACACTGCCCACTGCCTCTGGTGGGGTCACGTGGCTTTGCGTGCGTCTGTCGTCAGCGCTGGTTGCGTGTCAGGTAAGAATCTCGCCAGCGCGACAACTCTTGTCCGCCGGGCGCCGCAACGATGTTGCTGCTAGGCTCTGACACATGACTGCCCACGCTTTCCGGCATGGCACATGATATATATATATATATATATATATATATATATATATATATATATATATATATATATATATATATGTGTGTGTGTGTGTGTGTTTTTATTGTTTAGTCCCACTATGAGCCTTGGTCCATCAAGGCCCACAGCTACTGTGAGGAGTCGTGAAGTTTGGCCAGATCAAGTGCTGCGTGTTTTTTATTTATTTATTATTTTTATTTTTGGCCTTTCAGAGACCTGACAAAAAGTGTACTAATAAAACTATTTGCTACTACTGGCATTGAGTCCGTCCGTCCGTCCAATTTGTAAAAAAACAAAACTTTCCACCTTGTTTCAACCAGCCCGTGCGGCATCGGTTATAATAGCAGTGGTTCATGGTGCGTATATTATTATTATTATATTTATGTGCCAGTAAAATCTGACTTATGTTGTGCATACAATTATTACTATATTTATGTGCCAGTAAAATCTGACTTATGTTGTGCGCAGACAATGTCTGTTACGTTGGGTGGGGGTCCGGTTTTCCGGCAAGTCTGTTTTTGTTTTTTTTAAATTATTTATAATGGGCCCAAGTCCCGTCCCTGGTTCGTTTGTCCAGGTCGTTGTCAACCCCATTCCTGTTGATTAACTCATATGCAAACCCAAAATACCGGTGCCGATCTTTGTCCTAGTCTCTCTCGTTCCCGTCCGTGATAGTGCTATTGCCACCATGAGGGATCGCTCATCTCGTCTCCCTCCTTCCGGGTCCTCCAGGGAGGAGCCAAACCACACACATCCCGGCCAGACCACGCCGCAGTCCACTGTCCCTTCCAGGGCACCCCGGACATCCACCACAAAGGAAAAAGGTGGATGTCCGAAAAAAAAAAAGGAATTTAGGTACATAAAACGTGGACAGTAAAGGTACAAACTGACATTCATCGGGTGCAGACATTCATGGTGGTCTGCTGATTTCCTGCCTAGATTTTCGCTGCCCTACTGATTCTCATCGTTTTTGTTTTTGTTTATGAGCATCTATTGTCTGTTATTTTCTATTTTATCCGCGAATTTATTCCTTTATTTATTTGCCTGGGATAATTATTTATTTGTTTATATATTTAGCTCTTTTGTGAAAATCATTTATCAGATCTATTAGGTGGCATATTTATTTATTTATTTTATTTGTTTTGTTTTATTTGGGTAGATGTTATGTGTCTAGCTGTCTAATTTGTAAAAGTTTAATTTGGTAGTAAATATATTTGTATGTTCTTCCTTTATGGAGTGTTTGGTATCTTTTTCTATTCCCACTAATGGTGGTCTGTTGATTTTCCACCTAGATATTCGCTGCCTTCCTGATTCTCATCGTTTTTGTTTATGAACATCTATTATCTGTGGTTTATTTTATCCGCGACTATATTCCTTTATTTATCTGCCTGGGTTGATTATTTATTTATTTATATCTCATCTTCTCATCTCATCATGTTCCTCTTGTACCTTGCGGTGTCGAGGTGAAGTATAAACTTCGTGAGAGTGCCCGGTTATGGGCTTCGTATATCGACATTCCCATGGATTCTGTTATTCCCTCAGTCCAACGTTTACGTGGTAGGCCTCTTCCTCTGTTTCCATCTGGTCTGTACATCATTGCTTGTTGTGGCATGCTGTTGACTGGTAGCCTACTTGCATGGCCAAACCATTTGACTTGCTGCTTTCTAATAAAATCTAGAGCAGCTTTAACCCCTACTTTAGTCCTGATTTCTTCATTTCTGATCTTATCTCTTCTTGATACGTTGAGTATTCTTCTCAGAAACCTCATTTCTGTTGTTGTGATTTTTCTTTTCTCTTTTTCTGTCATTGTCCAGGTTTGGCATTGGTAGCACAGAGTTGGTAGGAAGATTGTGTTGTAAAGTGCTTTCTTAGTAGTTATTGATACATGTTTGTTCTTTAGTATTGGTGCCATTTGTCCAATGAGTTGATTTGACTTATTGCACCTATTTTCGATCTCGTCTTCTGATCTGCCATTTGATGATATTATACTTCCTAGGTACTTGAAGCTCTTTACTTGTTTCAAGGGATGTTCGTTTAGGTGAATTGTTGCTGTTTGTTCTTCTTTAGTTATAGTCATTACCTCTGTTTTGCTTGTGCTAATTTTCATGTTATGTTCCCTACACATTTCGTTTAGACTGTTCATGTGGTCTTGTAATTCAGCTTCTGATTTTGCTATTAGTGCTTGGTCGTCCGCAAACAGGAGTTCTCTAATGGTTAGATTTGCAGATGGTTCTTCTTCTGTGTTCTCGTCATGCGGTATTCTTGCTGTCTCTGCTTGGCTGGTTTCGTTACATATGTTGTCTATATATGTTATGAACAAGAGAGGGGACAGGACACAACCTTGTCGTACTCCAGATCTTATGGTGAAGGGTTCTGAGTGTTCCCCAGTTGCTCTCACTATGCATTCACTGTTGTTGTATATATATTGTTGTATTTATTTATATATTTGTGGTAATTATTTATCAGATTTCTTATGTGGCATATTTATTTATTTATTTTATTTGGGTAGAGGTTATGTGTCTAGCTGTTTAGATTGTTTGCCTAAAATATTTAATTTGGTATTAAATATATTTGTATGTTCTTCCTTTATGGAGTATTTGGTATCTTTTCTATTCCCATTCTAGGTGTATGACCCTTTGCATCTCTTCTCCGTTTCCTAAGGGTCTTTCCTTGGTTATTCATCATCACTGTCCTCCTCGCTTGTCTTCGTTCATCGCCTCTGCCAGTATTTCGGGGAGTTCCTCCATCGATAACCGACCGTCTGTCGCTCTTTTGCATATATTCCGGAGTATGTCAGTCATCTGGTCCTTGCTCGGTCGTAGATCCATGGATTCTTTGATTAAATCTATATCTCCCCTCATCTCTCTCATCCACTCCCCGAAATCAGCTATTGACGTTGTTATTATCTGGGTGTTTCTTTTTTGCATCTTATTCATTTTTTCTATGTCTGCTGTGTTGTCAGTCACTTCTCGTTTGGTAGTGTCCATCTTCTGGTCCAGTTCTTTTAACTTTTTCCTGATTGTGTTGTTTTCTTCTTTCTGTTTTTTCAATTCTTTTTTGGTGGTCTCCAGTTCCTTAGCCATTCCTCTTGTGTGTAGTCTCTCCGCTTCCAATTCCTTTCTTATGGCTGCCATATTTTTATGCATGTCCTCAATTGCTTGTTTTAATTCCTTGTTTTCTCTCCCTTCCTTGTCTTCTTGTGGTCCGCCCTTCTCCACTTGTTTCTCAGCAATTTTATTCCTTATGTTGGACACTTCTGATCTCAATATTCTCACTTCCGAATTTGTATCAATTCCTTTGTCTGCGTTCTCTATACGCCATCTGGCAACTCTCATTGGTGTTTGAGTAAGTATAGTCTCTCTCCATGCCGTTTCTGACGTTTTAAATTTTGGGCATCCCTTATATCGTGCACTGTGGTTTCCCTTACAGTTGGCACAGTGTCTCGCCGGGTTTATTTCTTTGTAGTTACTGTCTCTCTTGGCGTCTTGACATTCCCTGTACCAATGATTTTTACTGCAGAATCTGCAGATGGGCTTTTTCTCCCTGCAAAATGATGCTGTATGCCCTATCCTTTGGCACTTCGAACATTGTTTGATCGGTGGTATATGTTTCTCAAAGTATCTGTCTTTCCCTAGATATTTTATTCGTTCTGGCATCATTGTGCCAGTGATCACCATCTTTACAACTGATGTAGCTTCGCCTCTTTTTGTAGTTATCCTCTCACAGTGTGTCGCTTCCACATTCTTGTTTTCATTCTTGATGTCTTCCTTCATGTTTTTGATATCTATCGTTGGACTGATCCCTTTGACCACAATGGTGGTGCACGGCTGTGCAGTTTCGATGCTGACTTTGACGTCGTTTGGGAGTGATCTGATCGCTGGTTGTTTGCCCCCTGTGATTTCCTCCGCTAGTTGTCTCGTTCTGTCTGTGTCGTATGTGTGGATGCTTATTGTGCCGTCCAATCGTTTGGCTATGTTATGTATGGCTCTGCTGCCAAGTACATTTTCCATCATTTGGATGGCTTTGTATCTGGTGAGGTTTGTCAATGATACTTGCTGTCCCTCAATCTGGGTTACTTTGAAATACCAGCCTGTACCACTGGCCTCCAAAACGGGTTGTTTATTCGCCACTTGACTTCCCTGTTCTTCCTGTGTTTGCTTGTCAGTCTCCGTAATCCTGTTCGTCGGGGCAGTTTGTTTTCCTTTATTTTTTGCAGTTTGTTTTCCTTTATTTTTTTCTGCCTCAGCAGATTTGGCTCGAGTTTGTATCATTGTGTTTGTTTGGTTTTACCTTTACAGTGTCTCCGTTAGTTATGTATTTATTAATTATATTAATTTATTTTATTTACTTCTCTAGATTGAATATTCTGTTTAATTTGCTTGTTTTACCTTATTTGTATATTAATCTAGTTTCTTGGTTTATGATCTAGTTAGATATTATACTCACGTATGCTGATCATTTCAAAGTGGCGGAGCAACAAAACACTCACGTCTAAAGACGCGGAATACGAAAGAAACGAAAACCCGTCTCAAAAACGTTAAATCAAAACGGAAACTTGTCTTAAATGCGACAGGAGCGACTGACGCAAATTTTACCAAGCGTGATCGCTAGAAACACGCCAAAACGTTCCAGATCGCGCAAACGAAACGACGAATCCATCCGTCCGTCCAATTTGGAAAAAAAAAAACTTTCCACCTTGTTTCAACCAGCCCGTGCGGCATCGGTTATAATAGCGGTGGTTCATGGTGCGTAGATTATTACTATATTTATGTGCCAGTAAAATCTGACTTATGTTGTGCAGACAATTATTACTATATTTATGTGCCAGTACAATCTGACTTATGTTGTGCGCAGACGATGTCTGTGACGTTGGGTGAGGGGTCTGGTTGTCCGGCAGGTCCGTTTTTTTTTTTTATTTAAATGTTTTGTAAATCCCGTCCCTGGTTCCATGTTCCTGCTGTTGTCAACCTGTTCCCGTTGACCATCCCACGTGTGAACCTAGCATACCGGTACTGGTCATTGTCCTGGACTCTCCGTCCCCGTCCTTTATGGTGTCCTTGCCAAGAGGGATTGCTCGTCTCGTCACCCTGCTTCCGGCTCCTCCGGGTAGGGGCCAAACCACACAACCCTGTCCAGGTCACGCCGCAGCCAACCGCCCATCTCAGGGCACCCCGGACATCCACCATAATGGAAAAAAGTGGATGTCCGAAAAAAAAAGGGAATTTAGATACATAGAACATTGACAACAAACTCGAACAATTATTGTAATATCGTAAAGAAACGGCAAAATGTGTTATAAAATTATCACGCTTATAAAATTAAGCCATTACTTTTACACAAGCTGTGAAGATTACTTAAAAATGGATCACATTCTTTATGCAGGACATGACTGGCGCTATTTTCTACAAAATTTTTAAAAAAGATTTGGATAAATACAACAATTATTTAAATCACATAATACATGTATGCCTCCGTTAGTAATGTCCCCTGCTATAACTGGTATGCTGTTATTCTCTGTCCCTATTTTAAATGCTTGTGTTCCTACATCGGCATCAACACACCGGAAGTTTAAAAGAGTAAAAGCTTGAATTCATTCAGCCATGCTGACCTCCAAAAGTAGCTTTCACTTGGTAGACTTTTATAAGGAAGCCGCAGAGTATAGGACAGAAGTGATCGTAGAATTCGACAGTGAGTCCGTCTGGTCCTGGTGATGTGTCTTGTGATGATATCATTATGTAGCCTACCTCATAAATTTCTACTAAACGCTGTGTTAATAGGTTTTACTTTAAATTGTGTTATCCCATATTCGATTATACCATTATCCATAGCCCGTTCAACCCCAGAAGACAAGCTATACCAGGATTCATCCCTGGCTCAGAGTAATAATCTTGTGACCGAGTCAGCCACAAATAGGATATTGGTAATAATAATAATAATAATAATAATAATAATAATAATAATAATAATAATAAAAACTTTCCGTGTGTGTATGTGTTTAAACTTGTATTTTGTACACAACAATGCGTATATACAAGGTACATTGTGTATTTTCATATACATTTGCAATTACAACAGATACATTCACATACACAAGTGATATAATATACATTAATAGGCCCGCATGGCCGAATGGATAAGAACGCATTTTCTTAAACATCCGATGTGCTGATGCCGAGGTTAGCGGTTCAACCCCTACACCAGACATCTGGACTAAAATGTTAACCTGTCGTCCTTGACTTGGGGACGTTAATTACAAATACCTCTGAAGTCGGAGTGGGTTCGCCTGATGGCGAGGGACACTGTTAATAGGGAAAGTTAACCCACACGCAAAATGCAATCCATCACTGCTATAAATATAAAAAAACTGAGTTCAAAGCTAGCCAGCGCAAGAAAAGATATACATTAACGGCATGGGGCAATTACAAACCTATTTCTTGTATATCTTCCTCTACACACGGTGTATGTTTTCCTTATCTCTCTCTCTCTCTCTCTCTCTCTCTCTCTCTCTCTCTCTCTCTCTCTCTCTCTCTCTCTCTCTCTCTCTCTCTTTTGCAAATGTTTATTGAGTGTTGAATATATTGCATTCTGCATGGTACGCAAGTTTACAAGCGTCTTGTATGTTTAGTGATTTGTACTTGTAGCAACTTGCTTTGCATATCTAAAGTGAAATATGCGACTATTTTATTTGCATTCTCACCAATGTGTGTGTGTGTTGTGTGTGTGTGTGTGTGTGTGTTGTGTGTGTGTGTGTTGTGTTGTGTTGTGTGTGTGTGTGTGTGTGTGTGTGTGATGATTGTATTTACCTTATTTCCTGCATCCTTTTAATAAACCCACATTCGACTGAAATTCTGACATATTTCATGTAGTCTCAGTGACACCTAGAACATATATTTCATTCATTGGCACCTTGCCGTCTTGACAGACGATAGTTTGTGCTTTAAAAAGGCATAATAACTTTTACCTATGGCAGTAGCGAATGTGACTGATAATTCCAATTCGAGCTGTAAATGTTCGTTCACAGTGGGTGCATGTGAACACGTGGTCATTTCCACCATTATGCACCATCTTACGTCTCAAACGCTCGGTGTGTGACTTATCTGCAATAATTTTCTCCTTTGTCTTTATTCCATTTCTGCCATCTTTGCCCTCCATGCAACACGTTCAGTGGCGACTTGCTCCCACTGTGCATTATCAATGCCTGAAACAATCATGTCCCGCTTACACACATCTTTTTTATCGTAGTAGAGGCCGACCCTGAAATCTCTTACCCATCTGTAAATCACCAAAAAAGATGTCCTTTGGTATTCTACCATCATCCATCCTCCTAAGATGTCTTATCCATCTAAGTCTACGAAGACTGAGCATGGAATAAACCGTCACACAACCTGATCTTTCCAATACTTCAGTATTTGTGATTTTGTCTTGCCACTTAATACCAAGAATTCTTCGCAGACACCACATATGAAAGCTGTTTAAACGTTTCTCTTGGTGTGAGTAAGTTGTTCAGGTTTCACTGCCATAAAGAAGAGTACTAAGGACACAGGCTTGATAGACAAGGACTTTTGTTTTGGCAGTAAGCTTGCTGTTCTCCCAGACTATTTTTCGTAACCTGTTCATTGTAGTTGCTGCCTTAACAATCCGGATGATGATTTCCTGATCTAGGGATAATTTGCTGTTTACCACTTATCCTAGATATGTAAAATGGTCTACCATCTCTAGTTCGGCGTCGTCAATAAAGATTGATGGTACCCCATTTGCACCTTTTTGCTAATTGTTACACTAAATTCGGAACAAGCATCGGAGAATGCAGATAGTACACCCTCAGAGTTGGTCGTAACTGCAGCATCATCTGCAAAAAGCAACTCTCTGATCAGTACCCTCCTAATTTTGGTCTTGGCCTTCAATCAAATTTTAGAGGCCGCCATCTGAGCGTGAGTGAATGTATATACCACCATCCTGATCACGAAAGGCATATTTCAGTAGAAGTGAAAAGTATATTCCAAAGAGGGTGGGAGCTAGTAGACAACCTTGCCTAACTCCACTCTTGATTTCAAACTCTTCAGAAGTTGCACCATCAAACTTGATTATACCTGTCAAGGAGTAAGTGGTATGTATGGAAGCTGGAGATAGATATATACTCCTTTCTTCTTAGGCTCTGGTCGACTCGTTTATGTTCTAGGGGCATGACGACCCCGAGGGTCACTAGACCAACGGCCAAGACCTGCGGGATGGCACCATGCGTCAACAGTCGTCTTGTCAACGAACAACATCATCTAACGTAGGAACAGCAGATCAGGATCACGCAGTAGAACGATGAGTAGATGAGCTTTATTACTTCAGGATGCCGTGTTAACTACGGTATACAAGTACACCACCAGTCGGCCGCATATGCGTTACAAACTATCAAACTGGTGCAATGGACTCCCGCCACAAACAATTCCCGACTCACTCTCACGTTACAAACTATCAAACTGGTGCAATGGACTCCCGCCACAGACAATTCCCGACTCACTCTCACGTTACAAACTATCAAACTGGTGCAATGGACTCCCGCCACAAACAATTCCCGACTCACTCTCACGTTACAAACTATCAAACTGGTGCAATGGACTCCCGCCACAAACAATTCCCGACTCACTCTCACGTTCCAAACTATAAAACTGGTGCAATGGACTCCCGCCACAAACAATTCCCGACTCACTCTCACGTTACAAACTATCAAACTGGTGCAATGGACTCCCGCCACAGACAATTCCCGACTCACTCTCACGTTACAAACTATCAAACTGGTGCAATGGACTCCCGCCACAGACAATTCCCGACTCACTCTCACGTTACAAACTATCAAACTGGTGCAATGGACTCCCGCCACAAACAATTCCCGACTCACTCTCACGTTACAAACTATCAAACTGGTGCAATGGACTCCCGCCACAAACAATTCCCGACTCACTCTCACGTTACAAACTATCAAACTGGTGCAATGGACTCCCGCCACAGACAATTCCCGACTCACTCTCACGTTACAAACTATCAAACTGGTGCAATGGACTCCCGCCACAAACAATTCCCGACTCACTCTCACGTTACAAACTATCAAACTGGTGCAATGGACTCCCGCCACAAACAATTCCCGACTCACTCTCACGTTACAAACTATCAAACTGGTGCAATGGACTCCCGCCACAGACAATTCCCGACTCACTCTCACGTTACAAACTATCAAACTGGTGCAATGGACTCCCGCCACAAACAATTCCCGACTCACTCTCACGTTACAAACTATCAAACTGGTGAATGGACTCCCGCCACAGACAATTCCCGACTCACTCTCACGTTACAAACTATCAAACTGGTGCAATGGACTCCCGCCACAGACAATTCCCGACTCACTCTCACGTTACAAACTATCAAACTGGTGCAATGGACTCCCGCCACAGACAATTCCCGACTCACTCTCACGTTACAAACTATCAAACTGGTGCAATGGACTCCCGCCACAGACAATTCCCGACTCACTCTCACGTTACAAACTATCAAACTGGTGAATGGACTCCCGCCACAGACAATTCCCGACTCACTCTCACGTTACAAACTATCAAACTGGTGCAATGGACTCCCGCCACAGACAATTCCCGACTCACTCTCACGTTACTAACTATCAAACTGGTGCAATGGACTCCCGCCACAGACAATTCCCGACTCACTCTCACGTTACAAACTATCAAACTGGTGCAATGGACTCCCGCCACAAACAATTCCCGACTTACTCTCACGTTACAAACTATCAAACTGGTGCAATGGACTCCCGCCACAGACAATTCCCGACTCACTCTCACGCCACCTTATTGTGTCCATGTTGAAAGCATGTATCCCGTTTGCGTGTGATTGGCGTCCGGTGCTATCACTACCACTGGTCAGACTCCCAGCATTTTCCTGGCAGGTATGGTCGGCGTTCTAAGCATGATAGTAAGATTAAAATGCCTAGCACATTCTGTTGACGGCGTTCTGTTAATGAGTTGGCGTGGTTGTCGTCTGGCTAAGCTAGTACGTGTTGGTGAACGAAGGATGTTGAAGTGTAGCTCTGAAGTGTTCTCTAATGGTAGTTCTGAGGTGTAATGTCTGTTCGTGTCGAAGTGTAAAGCTGAAGTGTGTCCTTGCAACAATCGCGTTGTCAAACAACACGACTCCATGACGCAGCTTTCACTGTGATTCTTAGTGCTCTGATTTCTCGTTCTATCTGTTTATGTTGACTTACATGTGTGCACATCAGTTCCTAATCTAGACGCCTGTCATTTACCACATGACAATACCCTTCATGCCTGTGTGGAACGATTCCACAATGGACAGAAGAGTTGGTGGGCAGCCAATCTTCTTTAGTGCCTTGAACAGACCCTCACGACTGACTAAATCAAATGCCTTTGTGAGGTCGATGAAGGCAATAAACAGTGGTTGATTCTGTTCACGGCATTTTTCTTGCATTTGTCGCAATGAGAATATCATATCAATGGTAGACCGGTTCTGTCGAAAGCCACACTGTGATTCGGGGTAGACTTGATCTCCCAGGACTTGAAGTCTGCGCAGAACAATTCTGGCAAATACTTTTCCAACAATACACAGAAATGAGATACCCCTATAGTTGTTGCAGTCGCTCCGATCGCCCTTGTTCTTGTACAGTGTTATGATGCTTGGATCTTTGAAATCCTGTGGCACTTGTCCTTCTCGCCAGCATAGCTCTATTAGCTGGTGGATCTGTAGAGTGAGTGTGTCTTGCCCACTCCTGATAACCTCTATTGGAATCCCATCCTTACCTGGAGCATTGCCAGATGCAAGTTCATTTATAGCACACTTAACTTCTATTATGGTTAGAAGTAAGTTCAGGTGGTCAAGAGTTGGTAGAGCCTCTTTGGCGTTGAGGGCATCATCCGCTAGTTTGGTCTCACTTGAGTAAAGTTCCAAATAGTGCTCTACCCATCTGTCAATCTGCTGTTTCTTATCAGTTATGGTTTCTCCAGTCAAGGTTTTCAATGGTGCACTTCTTTTGATCACTGGACCACAGGCCCAGTGATCAAAAGAACATATATAGACTTAATGTTACATTGAAGTTAAAGGATGATGAAACATTTTCTCTTTAACTAGAATTGTTCGAATTTAAACAAAATTAACATTTTCACTAAGCATTAGTATATCTACTTTGTTGGGGGTTCATAGCCAAAGCTAATGGTCGATGTTTGGGGCAGGAGAGCCTGGCATATGATACCACAACATCCAGCTTAAGAATGGAAGTGGAGGCAGTCACTGCGGCTCTCCGCTGGATGGAGAATACGACACACACACACATCGTGATTGTAACTGACTCAGAAAGCATGCTGACGAGGGTGAGGACGGGCAGACTTCGTGCGGAGTGGCTTGCTTCGCTTCGGAGGTCACGGGTGACAAGCATCGCCTGGATCTTTTCTCCGGGGCATGCCGGTGTGCTGGGAAATGAACAGGCGGACAGATTGGCTGGCTCTGCAGAACTTGGTGGAGTATTGATACATGACAAGGCAGACGTGGTTGCGGCCTTGTGGGAGCAAGTGCACACCTCGGAGGAGCAAATGGATTACCATGGTCTGGCAAGAATGAGACAACGAGGAGTGACGAAGGGATCTGGCCGACGCTCAACGCTCAGAGGAAAGGCGAGACGGACTTATAATCAGATTGCTACTGGTACTATTAGTGTTGGAACTCTTCACTGGCTGCTGAGGATGGGGACGGAGCACTTATGGGAATGCCCCGAATGCTGTGATGTCGATTCCTAAATCAATCAATCAATCATATCTACTTTGTTATTTGTTGTGTTAAATGTTCATTATCTACATTGTTATTTGTTGTGTTATATGTTCATTACCTTGTATAGCTTGCATACATGTTCTATAGAATTGTGGTAACGGTCTTAATAATGTGGTGTTTTGTTATCTATTTCCTTACGTCGGTGTATTCTAATTGCAATATAGAATAATGCAAGGGAGTGTTGGTCTGGATGATTGATGATGTGTCATACATGGTTGATTCTTAACGCTTGTGTTTTGTTGTGCAAGTCTTGTAGTACTAGTCCTCCGTGTTTCCTATCTTGTATTAATATTTTGTGTTGTATACTGTGAATTGTGTTGCTGAAAATGAAATTTATGGTATGTGTATTTATGTGTGTAATTGTCTGTTTTGGAGTATCTAACACTTAGCTAAATATATTGTCTTAGAAATGATGAAGGTTTTTACAACTGTGCGTCTTTCAAAAATGGTTGAATTGTATGTGTACCTATGTAGTATGTCTACAATTTGTTTTGTCAGTGAATGACATGTTTCTGTGTGTATTTTTCTGGGATCGTATGGAAATGTGATTCAATATATATTCATTATGTCTGTGGCTGTTAGATCTGGATGGAAATCCGCTTTATTCTTCCACGTTTCCAGACCCATTATTTTACACTTCTGTATGTTTATTTTGCCCCCCCCCCCTTTCCTTCACAAACAAACTGTCTGAAGGTGTAAAGTATTTTCGTCATTGATGTGTTGGTTGTAGGGAAGAAACAGTTGTCATGTGAATAAGCAATTAGTTTCCGCTCCCCTAACATTTGTATAAATGTGCCTTTATTGTTCTTGTCCCGTCTAATTGCTTCTAAGCGTGGTTCTAGTGTGAGTACATACAGAATTGGTGACAGTGGACACCTTTGCCTGACAGATCTTGTGATCCTTAAACAGGCAGTTAGTGAATTAGTTAGTTAGTTAGCTAGTTAGTCGACAGATCATCCTCGTTGCACATCGAACCATTCAGTCCATAAGTGCTCGGATCCCCTCCTCAGCAAATCCCGCAGCGTGTAGCGGCTAACGACGCCTGTTCTGTGTTGGTTTATCAATCTTCTTTGGCTTCCTGCGTAGTGTTCTTGTTTGGCCACCCCTCTTTTAATTTGCTGCTCTCGCAGTCTGGCCATTGTTGTAGATTCACAGTCATCACTTGGTTCTCGCAAAAGTATCACTTCTCGTAGAGCATTCAGAATGTCAGCCTGGTCCATGGCGCGTCCGCCCTCCACAGTAGCCTCACCTGCGAGCTTGTCAGCCCGCTCATTTCCTTGTACTCCCGCATGCCCTGGCACGAAGATGAAACTAATCTTTGCCAGCCGAGACCGCTTCAGAGGCAGCAACCATTCTCTTCGGATCGACCCCTCCTCTATCCTCTTGATCATGTTCATTGAGTCGCTAAGGAAACAAGCCCTAGTGAATGTCTGTGTCTCGAGCCATGTTATTGCTTTACTTACTGCCATGACTTCCATGGTCAGGCTACTTGTGGTTTCAGTGAAAGCACCAGAGTCCTCCTTCACAATTCTCCCTCCGGCCCGAGCTGTAAAGGCCCATGAGCTTCTCACATGTCGGACGACCGACCCATCTGTGTAGATGACCGCGTCACCGTCTAGCGAATTCTCGAAAATCAACGCTTGTACTTCAGCCTCAACAGCAGCCGGATTTTCTTGTCTGCATTTTCTATCTAGTTGGATGCAAACTGAAAAGGATGTGCAGAAGTCTGTTGGCACTTGCACCCACTCCTCGCCAGGTTCTAAGTCCTCAAGTGAACACACCTGTTGAAGAATGTCTTCGGCTTGACCCATCCACGACCGTCCTCTTTTTAACCTGCTGCCCTTCACCTTCCTAATTTCACTATGCAGTGGATGTTGTGTGTTTGCGTTAATTCTGAGGTAGGCGCGTGCCCTGCAAACTTGTATTCTCTCTTCAATGGTTGGAAAATCAAGAAGGTAGCGCATCGCCCTGCATGCTGTATCTCTTGTACATCCAAGAATAATGCGCATAGCTTCATTCTGTATCCTTTCCATCCTTTCTATCTGCTTATGGCTGAGAGTCAGGATTGCCATTGCATACTCCAAAACAGACATGACCAGCCCCTCGTACAGAAGACATAGATGGCGCTGCTCGCAGTTTGCTGCCGCCATCACCCGCATCGCTGCCAAACCCCGCTTGGCCTTTGTTATCACCTGGTCTATGTGCACATTATAAGCAAGGCTTCGATCAAACCGTATCCCCAGGTAATTCATTGCCTGCGTTCTTTCCACCGTCTCTGAACACAGCATTACAGTTGGTGTTGGATTGTTGACAATATGATTATTCAACGAGAACCAAGTCACTGTTGCCTTTGTTGGGTTGACCAGTTAGTGAATGATTCATAAGTACCTTACTTTCAGGACTTTTATACAAGATGTGTATCCATTGTCTATATTATTATCCTTTGCTGCAGTGTGCTAGTGTTTTGTGTAAGTATGAGTGTGACAGCGGCCTTCTCTTAGTTTGGCGATAAGAGGGATGATTAACAATCGTTCTGGTGTGTGTATGTGATGAAATCTCTAACGAAGTGTGTATGATGGTATATGTTTCTGTGCTGAATACTGCACTGTTGGTCTCCTTTTATGAGTGATGGCATACATGTTTTCAATTTGTTTGTAAGTAATTTTGCTAGATGGTTGTAGTCTGTGTTTAATAATGAGATTAGTCCATAGTTTCTCAGCTGTGTTTTGTCTATGTTGTCTTTAGATATTAGTGTTATGTAGGACATGATGCAAGTGGTGGGAAGTTCTTGTTTGTGAAAAGCTTCTCGGTAGACGTTTAGAAGGAAATTGCCTAGGAAATGAGAGAAGTGTTGGTAGAATTCTACAGTGAGTCCATATAGTCCTTGTATTTTGTCTTTTTGCATGTGATTGAGTGCATGTGTTATACCTACTAATGTAAGCTCTGTGTCTCGTATATCTTATCTTTTTCAGATAGTTTCTTTGTGTATTGTAAGAACCTATGTTGTGTTTGTTCTGCTTGTCAGCAACTCACTTGCGAGAGGCATACAAGGATTCCCTTCTTTTGCACTACACGAAAGTGACAACTCGTATTGTTTGCAAAAGGGCACATTTTTATTCGGAGCAGATCATACAATAGCTCCACGAGCGGTATTAATTAAACATCATAGAATGTGATGACGATAAGATGGAATGAGGAGATGATATAAATATTATAACTACTGAAGCTAAGCTAAACTATATAACTATTATACTGTCCTTAACAACCACAAAGTATCCCTAGCGGATACACGTCTGATTCCTACGCCGTCCGGTCTCTGTCTGAGCCCGCTGAGCGTGGCGTGTTCAGCCACGGGCAATTAGCTCAGCGTGCGTTCGTTGGTTTACGTGCTGGGCACTGGGCTGTGTTGACCAGAGTTACTTGGTCCTTCCTCGTGAACTGGGTTTCCCAGTCTCCCAGTGTGTCCCGTTATAGCTATTTATAGCGTTAGTGTCTCTTCTGTCTGGTCTCCTGTCCTGTTACGTCACTTGCCCTCTTCCTAAGCTCTATTTTAGCTCTCCTTAGCTTAGAGCTCTCTCCTAAGTCTTTGACACTGCTGTATATAGGTCATTGTAGTATTGTTGGAATGTTTCTAATATATGTGTTGCCTCTGTTTGTGTGTTTCCTTGCATGTCTATTATTGCTCCTATTTGTCTGTTGGGTTGCATGTTTTGTTCTAAAGCCAGGTGTTGTTTGCTGGGAGTTTCTTGTGACATGGTAGTGAGTTTAGTTCTAAGGAGTGCATCACATAATTTGTGTTGCTGGTTTTGTTCTTATTGTGATTATTTTTATTCTTGTTTATGTAGAACCGACACAGGTTTAATTTTGTACATTTGTCCTGGATCTTATGCAGCCTAGAAAATGATCATCTGCCCCTTTCTCTTCTGATCACCTCCCAACTTGAAGTGCTTGCATTGCTTGATGTGGAACTGTTTTCTGTATTGCATTCTGTGCATTCCATACGCAGTGCAATCTCCCTTGTGGTTTTAGCGTTCTTTCTAAACATAGGCTTAGACTGACCACCATAACCACTCTGTTTTCTGTCGTAACGCCTTTTACCCTGTGCATAGAGTGAGGCTTTTCCTGCTGTGTACTGGTACTTTGTTGACTGTGCTTTTTGCACTTTTTGCCCTTGCAAAATGTGCGGCGCTGTTTCGGTAAGTTAACCATTATGAAATCACATATGAAAAAGGAAAGTTACGTTTCTAATTGTGATTCTAATTAAATTTTGGGCCTTTAACAGGCCGGACATAAATAATACATCGAGTAAAAACGTTCAGGTTCTGCCATTAAAAGGATAAAACATTTAATGTAATTTTGAGAAGATATTGGAAAATGGGTTATAAAATTCTCAAGCTTGTGAAATAAAGTCACAAATTGTACACAAACTTTGAAGTTTCCTTAAAAATGTTATACACTAGTGTGCTGCCCATAACTTTCGTTAATTCCTATAAATATTTTATAAAGGATTTAGATAAATACAACAATTATTTAAATCACATTATACATCTATGATTCATTAAGTTATGTCCCTTGAAATAGCTGTTGTGTCGTTATGTCTTTTTTTCCCTATTTTATTTACATGTGTTCCTACATCGGCATCGACACACCGGAAGTTCAAGAGTGAAAGCTTGTATCCATTCGGCCTTTTTGACCTCCAAAAGTAGCCTTCACTTGGTAAACTTTTATAAGGAAGCTTTTCGAGGATAGGACAGAAGTGATGGTAAAATTCCCCCCCGGTTGAGAACCACTTTGTGAAGGAGTTTTGGCCTGTGTCAGGCAGGTAAACATTAAAACTGAACAGTAAACCTACCAGGAGATATTTAATTTTTTTCCCCGATTCGATTATACCATTATACATAGCCCGTTCAACCTCATAAGACAAGTTGTGTCAGGGGCCATCCCTGGCTCAGATTAATAATCCTGTGATCGAGTCAGCCACAAATAGGATATTAAGTTTTAATAATTTCCAATATGTGTGTGGTGTTTGTGTTTTGAAAACTTGTATTTCGTAGAAATCAGTTTGTATTTACAAGGTGCATTGTGTGTTTTCATTTACATTTACAAATAAAACAAATACATTCATATACACAAGTGATAATACACATTAATGGGACAGAGTTGTGTCAAAGAATAAACAAAGACAAGTCACTGAAATTGTTCTGGCCACTACATAACAGTATGAATGGTACAGACAAGGATAAGAGAATTCCTGACTTCCAGGGTGATGACTTCATCTGGCAGAGGACTGACGAGGATCAGGGCAATAGTCCTTTTTCGAACGTTATCCATAGCAGAGCATCCAGAAAGACATGAGAGGCCGAAAGTTTGCCAAGACGGTTACCTCAGATGGTGTAAGTCCCAGAACATTGCAGAAGAAGACATGGTGACAGTGAAAGAGATCGGGGCTATGTTTCGACGAACAAAGAACAGCGCACCACGGGCCAGAGGGATATAAGATATTGGTGATTAGTATGTGTACCGACAAGGAGCTAGAGGAACTAGCAGTTATGTACAACAACAGTATAGTGAGTGCTAGCATCAAGGAGGAGTGGTTACACAGCTATCTGATTACCCTTGCCGAAGCCTGGCAAAGACCACACAAACATTCAGGTATAGCACGTAATCACCATGCAAAATGCAATAGGCAAGAAGCTGCTGGAGAAGCTGATGGCCAGAAACAAATATCAAACCAGCTAAATAGAGGCAATGTCTTTTCCCATCTACCCTGGAGGGTACCGTCCAAACAGAGAATACCTGGACCAACGCAGCAGCTTTTGCCCATGATGTGTATGAAGGTTTCCACTCAGGGACTGCTGCAATAATTGATCTTGAGGCTGTGTACAGCAGAGTACCGTTGGAATTTTTAATATTTCGGTTTTTCGCACTCAAAATAATTCCATTCCTATTTAATTGGATCGCTGTCAGTCCTCTTCCAACGGAAAGCTGTTTTTAGATGTGGCAGTTGGGCTTCTGAACCAGCAATTATATATTCTGGCCTGCCTCATTATCGCCGGTGCTGTTTCAACGCCTACACTGTGAGAATCACCGGTAAGCGGATCACAGGACCGGGAAGGACATTGTCGTATGCAGACGATGTGTTAGTGTATCGTCAGAGTAAGGATAGAGATCGGTTTGCTATGGAATAAACAGAACTCAGTCGCATAAGTATGTGGTGTGTTGAAGCTGGTGTAATGGTCAACCCAACGAAGGCAGCAGTGACATGGTTCTCTTTGAACAACCATATTGTCAACACTCCAACACCAACTGTACATCTGTGCTCAGAGACTGGAAAGAACGCAGGCAATGAAATACCTGGGGATACGATTTAATCGAATTCGTGCTTATACTGAGCACATTGACCAGGTGATAACAAAGGCCAACCGGGATTTGGCTGCGATCCGGGTGATGGCGACGGCAAACTGTGAGCAGTGCCACCTATGTCTTCTATACGAGGGTCTGGTTCTTTCTGTTTTTGAGTATGCGATGGCGATCCTGACTCTCAGGCATAAGGAGATGGAAAGGATGGAGAGGATACAGAACGAAGCTATGTGTATTATACTTGGGTGTACAAGAGATACAGAATGTAAGCCGATGCGCTACCTTCTTGATTTTCCAACCATCGGGGACATAATACAGATTTGCCGAGCACAGGCCTACCTCAGAGTCAACACAAACATACAATATCCAACGCGCAGTGAAATTAAGAAGGTAAAGGGCAGCAGGTTAAAAAGAGGACAGTCATGGATGGGTCAAGTCGAAGACATTCTTCAACAGGTGTGTTCACTTGAAGGCTTTGAAGAGGAATGGGTACAAGTGTCAGCAGAGTTCTGTACGCCCTTTTCAGTTTGCATCCAACTAGACAGAAAATGCAGACAAGAAAATCCGGCTTCTGTGGAGGCGGAAGTACAGGCTTTGATCTTCGAGAATTCTCTAGAGGGTGGTGCTGTCATTTACACAGATGGGCATTTACGGTTCAAGCTTGACGGAGAATTGCAATGGAGGATTATGGTGTTAGTTTGACTATAGAAGTCATGGCAGAAAGTAAAGCAATTACATGGCTCGAGACACAGACCTTCACTCTTGCATGTTTACTTAGTGGCTCAACGAGTATGCTTAGGAAGATAGCGATGGGGTGGGCCCGAAGACACTGGCTGTTGTCGCTGGAGAGGTCACGGCTGGCAAAGAGTAGTTTCATTGTGTGCCAGGCATGTGGGTGTACAAGGAAATCAGCAGACTCACAGGCTTGCAGGTACGGCCACTGTGGAGGCTGGACGAGCCATGGACCAGGCTGATATACTGAATGATCTACGAGAAGTAAGTCGTTTGCGAGTACCAAGTGATGACTGTGAATCTACATCCATTGTCAGACTGCGAGAACGGCAATTTAAAATAGGTGTGGCCAAACAAGAATACTACGCGGAAGCCAAAAAAGTTTAATCAACCAACACAGAACTGGTGTCGATAGCCGTTACACGCTGCGGGATTTACTTAGGAGGGGTTCCGAGTACTTATGGACTGAATGTTTCGATGTTCAATGAGGATGAACTGTCGACTAACTAACTAGTAAGTATGTGTGTGACATTCTGATAACGACCTTCTCCTGGTCTAGCGACAAGTGGGTGGAATGACAGTCTTTCTAGTGTCTGTATATGATGAAATCTCTAATGAAGTGTGTATGTTGGTACATGTTTATGTGTTGAAAATTGCACTGTTGGTCGGAGTCTACTAGTGATGGCATGAATGTTTTTAATTTGCTTGCAAGTGATTTTGCTAGAATGTTGTAGTCTGTGTTTAATAATGAGATGGGTCTATAGCTTTTAAGCTGTGTTTTGTCTCTGTTGTATTTATAGATGATTGTTATGGAGGACATGTTGTAAGTGTTCGGGAGTTCTTGTTTGTGAAAAGCTTCTAGGTAGACCTTTAGAAGGAAACTGCCTAGGATAGGAAAGTCATGCTTGTAGAATTCTACAATGAGTCCATCTGGCCCTGGTATTTTGTCTTTTAGCATTTGATTGTGTGCATGTGTTATACCTACTAATTTAAGAGCTCTGTCTAGTATGTCTTTATCTTTGTCAGATAGTTTCTTTGTGTATTGTAAGAACCTATTTTGTGTTTGTGTGTTGGCTGGTTCTGCTGTATATAGATCAGTGTAGTATTATTAGAATGTTTCTAACATATATGTTGCCTCTATTTGTGTGTTTCCTTGCATGCATATTATTGCTCCTACATGTCTGTTGGGTTGTATGATTTGTTCTAAAGCCAGGTGTTGTTTGTTGGGAGTTTCTATTGATATGATAGTGAGTTTAGTTCTAAGGAGTGCATCACACAATTTGTGTTGCTGGTGGTGTTCTAATTGTGATTCTAGTGTATGTAGGTGTAGTTCATTCATGTTCATCTGTTTTGTGAGCTGCATTGCTTTTTGTATAATGTGTTATTGTTGTAGTCTGCCGTTGTCTATGATGGATGCAGATTGTTGTGTTCTATTACGTATTGTATTCTTTAATAGATCCCAAATTTATGTTATTTTGTCGGTGGGTGTACCATTAGTGTATGTTAGAATAAGGTGTCTCATGTGTTGCACATAACCTGTATGTTGGAGTTGTGTGGTATTGAATTTCCAAATTAGGGATCGTTATGAGGGCTGTGCATTTGTAGTGTCTATAGTGATATATCTAGTAATGCGTTGTGATGTATGTATTGTAATGTTTCTTGTATGTGTTTTGTGTGTATTATGTGATGTGTTGCAGAGGCGTATATTCTATCTAGTCTGGCCGATCTATTGTGAGCCCTTTTGTGTGTGTTGTTGCAATGTTATTAGGGTGTCTGTGTCTGAAAGCGTCTTTTAAATTGTGTGTGTCTAAGGTATTCTGTAGTACATCGAGTTGGTGTATTCCATTCTTGTCACTTCTCTTTAATTGTGTCTTGATTCCTGCTTTACCTCCCCCTACAATATCCAAATCTGAGGGTACAACATTGAAATCCCCTGCAAGGATAACATTTTGTCCTCTGTATGTTTATGTAAAGTAGGGTGTCTAATTCTTGGTTTAAAAAATTGGTTGATGATTGTAATTTGGTTTTGCATGTATGCTCTTTACGGTGTATGCATGTATAGTATCGTCTACCTGTATTATGGAGATTCGTCTCTGGTCATCCGTGTGTGTTCTAATAATAACCCACATGTCTGATGTCTGCAGAATAGCTGTTCCTGACTCGATATTTTGTATCATCATCATCAAGTGCCGTGCCGGCTGGCGTAGGCGTTCATGGCTCTCCATAGATCTCGGTCTTTGGTTTTCTGGATCAACACTGCTGCTGATATTCCTCCATGCCACCGTCTCAATCTATCCAGCATCATTTCTCTTGGTCTGCCTCTGCCTCTCTTCCCCTCGAACATTCCAGTTGTTACGATGTTCTCCAATGCTTCTCTTCTCATCACGTGACCTTAGAAAGATGTTTGTCTCTGTCTTATTGTTGTATATAATATATATTGTTCTAGTTTCATTAGCCTGTTTCAGGCAGTCGTCGTTAGTTACTCTGGCAGTCCAAGGAATTCGCAACATTCGTCTCAGGAACCACATCTCTGTTGCTTCTAAGTTATTCCTAATTTGTTCATTTACATTCCAAGATTCACTGCCATACAGCAAAACTGGTTCTACATAGCATTTCAGCACTCTCTTTCTTACATTCAGTGATAGTGACTTATTGCATAAGATACTCTTCATTTTCTGAAATGCGGCTTTTGCATGCCCTATTCTGCTCCTAATCTCTGTTGTACTCTTGTACATCTTCCATCTGATGTTATAATTGCCCCTAGGTATCTAAAATTATCCACTTGATGAAGGATTTTCCCTTCTATTTCTATGTCACATTTTGGTGTCACCATTTTCTTTGATATTACCATTGTTACTGTTTTCTTGATATTCCAGGCGAGTCCTTTCCTTGCACTCTCTGTTACTACTAACGTCTAATAGTTGTTGTAGGTCTGTTGAATTATCTCGCCACCAATACTGTGTCATCTGCATAGCGTATATTATTATATTATAACCTTCAAACTAGTATTCCTGGCATCTCTTTGATCTCTCTCATATTACTTCTCTATACGGGGGAAAAGATTGGTGAAAACACACCCTTGTCGTATCCTAGCTTTTTCTGTTCGAAATACTCTCTTTATTTCCCTTTTTTTGCCTACTTGTTCCAGTAAACATTCTTTTTTATTCTTAAATCTTTTTTCCCTCAATGTTGATATCTTCCAACATTGTAACAGTTTCATTTTTTTTAAAAAGCCTTTTAACTTTATTTTTTTTTTTCCTTTTTTGGGAAAATT
>JACEFZ010013964.1:0-37638 GCA_014155875.1 Cepaea nemoralis | reverse complement strand
CAAAACCAAGACCATATAACCACCTCCTTAACACCGAAAACCTGTCTTACATCCACTCCACGGCCACTCCCCCATCCTGAGGACAATCACTGTAATCCTAACACACACACGCCCTCGCGCCCCGCATGTAACCCTATGATGATGGTGTATAAGGCACTAATATCCTCTACAGACCATATAACCACCTCCTTAACAACTAAAACCTGTATTACACGCACTCCACGGTCACTCCCCTATCCTGAGGACGAGCACTGTAACCCTAACACAACCGCACACACACACACACACACACACACACACACACACACACACACACGCACGCCCTCGCACCCCGACATCTTTAATTTCTCCAACCTCCCCCACCCCACTACAACTAACAATAGCCGCCATCTTTAAATTACACACAACAACAACAACACCCAGTGGAAGAGCATCGTACTCCTAACAATTACATACCAACAATACTCCCACCCCTCCCACCTCCACCCGATAGTCATCACGACCACAACGACTCCACCCCCAACGCCTCTTAACAATGAATCACCATTTTTTTTTTTTTTTTTTTTTTTTTTTTTTTTTTTTTTTTTCAACCTCCCCAACCCCACCACTTAACATCTTTAATTTCCCCCCACCACCCACTACTACAACTAACAATAGCCGCCATCTTTTAAATCAAACAACAAAACCGGATGTCATAAGACCAGAAATAAGTTATGTCCCCTTTGGATCCCCCTTGAAAATGGGGATCCAATTTCGGGGGGATCTGATGACGTCATATATAGCTTATATAAGGAAAAATTGGGGATCCGGATCCCCATTTGGGGGGGCAAAACCTCCTACTATACTACTGCGGTAGTGTGGCAGCTAGACGCCAGAATATCCGGGAGGTACGGTAGTGTGGAAGCTAGACACCAGTATATCAGGGAGGTACGGTAGTGTGGCAGCTAGACGCCAGAATATCTGGGAGGACCGGTAGTGTGGAAGCTAGACGCCAGTATATCAGGGAGGAGCAATAGCGTGGCAGCTAGACGTCAGTATATCAGGGAGGAGTGGTAGTGTGGCAGCTAGACGCCAGTATATCAGGCAGCTCGACGCTAGTATATCAGGGAGGAGTGATAGTGTGGCAGCTAGACGCTAGTATATCAGGTAGGCGCGGTAGCGTGGTAGCTAGACGCTCGCCTGTTGCTGTGGTCGTGGGCTGGAAGCTGCATTGGAGGGATTTTTAAATCAGTGTTCCTGTCTCGTCCATACCATGTGGCCAAGTCATCCAGATATTTTCCTCTCGGTCTTCCTCTTGGTCTGTTCCCTTCGATCTTGCCAGTTGTCATTAAGTTCTCCAATCCATTTCTTCTTATAACATGTCCAAAACATTTTGACTGTCTACGTCTAATTTCTCTAATCAATTTACGATTTTCATTTGTCTCCTGTAGCAATTGGTTATTGGTTTTTCTGTCTGTCCATGATATTCTTTGCATTTTCCTCAGAAACCACATTTAAGCAGCCATCAGATGTTTTTCAGCTTGACTGCTCATTGTCCAAGTTTCACATCCATACAAAAGAACATGCTCTATGTATCCCCTCAACACTCTTTTTCTCGTTTCAATTGACATCTTTTTATTGGTCAGAATGTTTGTCATCTTGCTAAAGGTTACTTTCGCCATGGCAATTCTTGTTCTAACGTCTTCAAGGCATCTCCCATCAGATGTTATGACTGTTCCGTGATAATTGTACCGATTCACTTGTTGAAGAATAGTCCCATTTACTTGTATATTACATTGTGGTATTTCGTTCTTCCTAATGACTACCATAACCTGTGTCTTTTTACAATTTAATTCTAACCCCAGTTGCTCACTGTGTACAACAATCGCATCTACTAATTGTTGCAGATCCTGCTCATTGTCTGCAATCAGTACTGTATCATCTGCATATCTAATGTTATTGATGTTTCGTCCTCCAATGCTGATTCCATTTATGTCTTCTACATTTCTGAAAATATTTTCACTGTATAGGGAAAAAAGATCTGACGACATTACACATCCCTGCCTAACATCTCTCTTATCAATCCTTATCGCAGATTGTTGTTTCCAATATATGTTTTTATAAGCCTAATGTCTTTCCCATCAATTTGTAGATCTGCAAGCATATTCAACATGCTGAAATGTCTAACTCTATCAAAAGCCTTTGTGTAGTCAATAAAGCAAAGATGAATATCCTTGTTTACTTCTATAGCACGTTCAATAACTGTTCGCAGCATATACACAGCATTTATTGTACCCTTTCCTTCTACAAACCCACATTGTTCTTCCCTATTTCAGGTTGTATTTTCTTCCTCACTCTTTGTATGATAATTCGTATTAAAATCTTTGTGATGTGACTTATTATACTAATTGTTCTATGTTGATCACATTCCAAGGCTCCTGATTTCTTTGGGATTGCAATAAATACAGAGTTACATAATTCAGAAGGTATATCTCCAGTATCATATAATGTGTTCAGCAGTCTGGTGACTTGATCTATTCCATATTCTTCTAAAGCTTTAATTATTTCTGTTGTGATGTTTTCTGCACCGGGGGCCTTGCTAGCTTTCATATGCTTAAGAATATTTCGAACCTCCTTCTTCAAAATTGGCGGTCCTTGTCACAAAATAAAACCTTGCGTTTACCCAGTTGATTATTATAGAGGCTTTCTGGTAAAACGAACTATCTGCCAGCGACAACTATTTTAACTAACAGTATAAACAAATCGGATGTCAAAATCCCAGGACAATATTAGTAGCGGCACGTGTTTACATCTGGTGGACAGAATGGGAACATTCGGTGGTGAGTGAGACAAATCCCGGGGATCGCTTTGACAGTTTGTCAACATTTGAATACAGATGGAACCCGTGGGATCATGGTGGCAATTGGATGTCGGCCATCACATGTCGGGCAAAATTAACAGTTGCAGATGTGTAGGGGAAGTGAATGAGCTGAATCATGCATCGCTTTGACAGATTATAAACAAGTCGGATTGGAAGCGGAAGTACTCAGCTCGGAAGAAAACAGTCCGTCTGTCACTTTATAGTTTCCGGACGTAAAGAAGATTGGCAGCTTGTTGGGGAAAACTGTTGTTGAGATCATACGATAGCTTGTTGGGGATGTCAAAACAACTGATGACAACTTTGACAGTGACTAAGCCAGGGAAAATGGATTCTTGACAATGGATGATATGTCCAAATAACACCTGTGTGGACCGGAAGAATACTGTCACGTGACAAATTTTAGGTTTTGCCAAAAACCAGGATTGGAGAGGACAGTTGAACTCAAACCTTGGATTTTAGTGGACGTGCTTCGGCACTGTGGTTCTGATGGGAAAATGTCTACCGTGTGCGAATTGAGTTAATTTAATTTCACACGTGCCTGTCATGGCAAGAGTGGATGTAATTTGATCTAGCTGCAGTGTAGCCTAAGGTATAACCTATTATAATTAGTTCTAATTAATATAGGCTGTAGCCTTGTTAAACTAGAGAGTGATACTTAGCTCTGTTAGTTGAAAATAGATTAGTGAAGTGTTGATAAGCTTTACTAGTTGAGAATTGAGTAATGAGGGATAATTGGGATATTCCCGTAGGTGTCCCTGGTGGGCGGGGTTACGCATTCTGTTTGTTGATTTTTTTTTCTTGTCTTGGCCTGATGATAACCTATGTGTTCAGTCATCTGTCCATGACAGAGTAGGTTCATTATATTTTCTGAGCGAGGCCGATGGCCACGATCATCTAATAGAGATCAGTGACGGGGAGGCTATCACCGGTTATATGATTTATGTTACAGGTTTCCTCTGGTTGGAATGAAGAACACGGCACCAAGGGAAAATCCGATCCCGGATAAAGTTTGGCGCAGGAAGATTGGCCAGCAACGTTACAAAAGAGCTTAGGCTAGAGGAAGATGATCAACATTGCTCAGTGGAGCTGAATGGTATATGTATCCTACAGGATAAATACCGAATGAGTTTAGGTCATACCAGTTTTAACACACCAGTAGTGATGGATATTCAGTTCACTTATGACTAGAACAAAAATAAAGGACTCTATTGGAGTATAGACAATAACTGTTTAATAGTGAGAACTAGTGAACATTTATCAAGAGACAAAAAGTCTTGTTCATAGGTCAGTGTTCCATGTTTGTTTCACTGCGCCGGAATTATGAAGCCGGAGTTTCTATAAACTATTAGGAACAGTTGCGTTAGGAACAATAATAGTTTTTTCCACGGATTATATATTTACATGGGATCCAGATCTCATGGTCATCAAAGTTCCTGGAGGAGGACATGTCTGGAGAGAAGGATACGACTTCGGTGAGGTCTATTGTACTGACTCGTGTGATATCGTGTAATCCTTGCCATGATGTGTACACTATGATCCTGAACTTTGAGGGCTGACACATACATTTATGTTATAATACACGACACCCATTTTCTTCGCATACACGTCTCATATACGTTACACTTTTCTTTTAATAAATTAATCTTTGTTAATTTTTAGAAGCACGAGTTGTTGAGTATGTTGCGTTGGGGAAGTATGAGAGGGGGAATAGTACGACAGTGAGAGAGTGATAGGAAAAGGTGTCCATTGGTTTATGGAGTGTGTTGGACGGAAGCTGGTGGATTCTCCGGGATATTGATAAGGGAAAAAATATTATAATGTGGGTGTTGACTCTCTTCACTCCAGAGACGACACTTTAAAGGAGGACACGACATTATTGGGGGCTCGTCCGGGATCTTTGGACAGCGGGATCTCCCGTAAACGGAATCCTTGGACAGCGAGATCTCATGCAAGCAGGAACCTTTGGACAGTGGGATCCTCTGACAACGGGGTCTTTTGACACAAGATCCTTAGTTATAAGAGGGAAATATCATATTGGAGAATCCAGCTAGAGTGAATGTGGATAGGGTTTAGGACTAATATCTTACCTGTTCACACTTCACACGTCTGCATAGGTCTGTGGTCCTGATTCTACTCTTGTCACTGAGTGAATGTGCTGTGTGTGGTAATATCTAGATTTATATTACTTGTTCATATATCTGTATAGTAATTTGCAGTTATATTGTACTCGACCTGCTAGCTTACCTCTCTGTAAAATGGTCACCCCTAAACTAAGCACATTAGAATTAAAGGCAAAGGGGGAAGAAATGGGACTGTCGGGTTCTGCTCTAACGGATTACATACAGGAAGTGGAGAGAGAGTATCGTCAAGCAGAAAGGGAAGATCGAAAGGCCGAGTTGGAATTGAGAAGGATGGAGTTGGAACAAGCAGCTAAGAAATTGGAAGCTGAGCAAGCAGCTAAGAAATTGGAAGCTGAGCAAGCAGCTAAGAAATTGGAAGCTGAGCAAGCAGCTAAGAAATTGGAAGCTGAGCAAGCAGCTAAGAAATTTGAAGCTGAGCAAGCAGATAAAAAATTTGAAGCTGAGCAAGCAGCTAGGAATCTGGAAGCTGAACAAGAAGCTCAGAAAAGGGAGCACGAGTACCGGATGAGGGAACTCGAGTTGAAGAGTCAATCTAATGGAGAAACTGAGGGAGCAGTTGGAGGTTCCTCCATCCCACGCTCAACACCAGTAGGTGGACATGGGTACCATGCTATGAAGTTTCCGTTAGCGGTATACGAGGAGGACAAAGAGAAGATTGACCAGTACCTTTAACGCTTCGAGGCTATGTCAGTTGCTATGGGTCTGGAGCGTAACAAATGGAATCTCACGCTATCCCAGGGTTTACGCGGGACCGGTTACGAGGTTTATTCTCGCCTGCCACCAGGACATGAGAACAATTATGACGAGTTAAAGACGGCTCTGCTGAAACGATTCGAGGTTACGTCACATACCTACCGGAAAAAATTTCGAGCAGCGAAACGAGAACCGGGGGAGTTGTTTGCCGCCTACAGTATGCGTCTAAAATCTTATCTCCATAAGTGGATGGATTTGGCTGGGTTCGCACATGACTATGAGAGTCTGGAAGAGCTCATGGTGGTCCACCAGCTGAAGAAGCAAATGTCTAAACCTCTCAGGACGTTCCTGGGAGAACAAGGAGCGGAACGTATTGACCTCGTGACTAAATTAGCAGAACGGTTCGTCGAGGTACATGGGGAGGCAGGGGAAAACCTTTCCACCAACACCAAAAGTCAAGAGAAACATGATAAGAAGAAAGCCAAAAACTCAGGAACCAAAAAGTGGGAACCTTATGTGCAAAAATCAGAGGATAGTTCAGAGAAGAAGAAGGAGGGAAGCAAGAGCACTTCAAGCTCTACACCAAAACGACCGTGGTCGGAGAAGACGTGTTCAATTTGTAAGTTACCCTCTTACAATACGAGGGACTGCAAATCGAAGGCTAAGAACCCTCACTTCGCAGCATGTCAAGTGACTTCCAAGGAGGTTGTCACAGAAAATGCCAAGGTCAACAAAGAAGCTCGCCACCAGGAGAGCTCACTCAAGTCCGGCACTAGAAAATCTAGGACAGGGAAATGGTGCAACCAATGCAAGTCGAATACGCACAATGCTATTGACTGCAGGGGAAAGTCAGGAGACACTCAATTCGTCGTGTGCCCCGGGAAACCTAAGGTGGAGCCCACCGAACAGGTCGAGGCCGAGGAAGAGACTCCAGACCAGGAAAAACCACCTGTAGTGGAATTGGTAGAGGTTAACGGTCGTCAAGTGGAGTGTTTATACGACACAGGACTGGACGGGGAGGCCGTGATTTCTGCGGATCTGGTACATCCAGAACAATTCACAGGTGAGACCATGGAGATACAGCCTGCACAGAAGAGTGCTGTAGTCATGAAGTTGCCCATTGCTAATGTGGAGATTCGGTCAAGGTACGTCACTGGCACCATCAAGGCCGCTGTATTGACCGATCCCATTTTCCCAGTAATCCTAGGTTGCCGGTATGTCTTTCTGGGAATGCCCAGGGAGCCAATCCATATGGGAGCAATGCAGACTCGCTCTCAGACGAAAACGGAAGAGGCAGACGCAATTGTGACTAACCCAATGCCGGGGGAGCTACGAACTGCACAGAGTGAGGATGATACTTTACGTCCTTGCTACAAAAAGCTGCAGAAAAGTGCTGATCCACCAGGACGGGGGCAGTACTACATGAAGAATAGGATACTCTACAGGAGAGCAGGAAGGGGAGACAACCTGTACGGTCAGTTGGTCGTCCCGAAAGCTCACCGGTCCCAGATTCTTCATATGGGGCATACCATCTCCTTTAGTGGACACATGGGTATTGCCGCCACCATGCAGCGGATTTCCTGCCATTACTATTGGCCGGTAATGACAGATGATGTGCGTCGGTATGTGAAGTCATGCCCTGAGTGCCAGAGGGTGGCACCCAAACACTGGACAGCACCGGTGGTGTTGGGTGAGATGCCCATCATGAACTCTCCTTTCGAGAGGGTAGCCATCGATATCGTGGGTCCACTTCCCAGGACTAGGAAGAGGAACATGTATATACTCACAATGGTGGATTGCTGTACAATGTGGGGTGAGGCCATACCGTTGACCACGATTGACTCGAAAAGAGTGGCGGACGCACTGATGGAGGCCTTTACCAGATTAGGCTTTCCGGATCAAATTCTGACGGACAATGGATCTCAGTTGTGTGGAAAACTCATGGAGGAGGTATTTAGGGTGTTTCACTCTAACCACATACATACCAGCCCTTACCACCCTCAAGCCAATGGACAAGTAGAGCGTTTCAATGGCACGTTGATGACAATGCTCAGGAAACTAGCGCAGGAAAAACCTGATAGGTGGGATGAATATATCCCAGCAGCACTCTTTGCCTATCGGGAAGTTCCTCATGGCTCAACCGGACTACCACCCGCTACGTTGCTGTTTGGTCGTCCAATCAAAGGACCGTTGGAAGCCATGTTGAGGAGTTGGACTGAAGAGGGGACGTCAGAAGAAGTGATCTCATCCTACAAATACGTGGAGGAACTGAAAGAAAAACTCCACAAGGGATGGACTCTGGCAAATCAAAACTTGAAAAAAGCCAGGAAAAGACATGCGGCTTACTACAACCGTAGGTGTAAAGAAAGATCTCTAGAGGTGGGAGACAAAGTCTTGTTGCTACTTCCTACAGGAAACAACAAACTGGAGATAGGTTGGCAAGGACCATTTCCCGTGGAAAGGGTGATATCCAGAACCAACTATCAGATCCGGATCCGGGGAAAGTCGAAGATTTTCCATATCAATCTCTTGCGGAAATACGAAGAGAGACCCGGAGACAAGGCAGCTCACCTCATGGCAATGGCAGTTGCAGTGGAGACAGAAGTGGGAACCAGCGAGGGCATGGAATATCCCTTGGTACACCAAGAAACCTATAGGGATGTGCAAGTGAAACCTGATCTGACCTCCCAGGAGAGGGAAAGGATAACCCAGGTTCTCAAGTCTCATAAGGAGATACTGACTGATAAACCAGGACGAACGAGGTTGGTGGAGTTCGAGATGACTTTGACCACACAGGAGCCTGTTCGCCAAAAGGTTTACCCAGTGCCATTCTCTAAAGAAAAGGCCCTGGAGGAAGAAATACAGAAACTGCTGGAGGATGACGTGATTGCACCATCCACATCCCCATACAATGCAGGGGTAGTTTTGTTACGGAAACCAAGTGGAGAACACCGGTTGTGTATAGACTACCGACTTCTGAACAGTCATACACAATTTCAGGTGGAACCTTTGCCGAATCCAACTCAGTTATTCGCTAGGCTCCATAAGGCTCGGTACTTTTCAAAGGTGGATCTGAGTCGGGGGTACTATCAGATACCAGTCAAACCGGAGATTCGACCACTGTTGGCTTTTAGTACTCCCAGTGGACACTACGAATTCAAGGTCATGCCCTTTGGACTCAGCAATGCACCCAGTGTGTTTACACGCATGATGAGAACTTTACTTGATCCTTTACAGGATCCGGCTATCATCTCATTCATGGATGATATTCTGATTTCCAGTGACAGCTTGGATGACCACTTACAATCCTTGGAGAGAGTGTTTAATAGGCTCAAGGAAGCAGGGCTTACTGCTCGTCCAACCAAGTGCATGATTGGTTACCAAACTCTGGAATTTCTAGGTCACACCATCACTCCAGGACACATTGTCCCAGAAGAGAAGAACCTGGAGAAAATCAGAAATGCACCAAGGCCAAAAACGAAGAAGGATGTGCGATCTTTTCTCTCGTTGTGTGGGTTCTATCACAAATTTATCCCACATTTCACTGAACTGGGAGCTCCGTTAGAGATTCCCGGACCAAATCATTTGGACACCAGAATGTGAGAATGCCTATAGTCAGTTAAAGAAGGCCTTGGTCAGCAAACCTGTATTACAGCTCCCTGATTTTTCCAAACCCTTTGTGTTGAGAACAGATGCGAGTGGGATTGGGATTGGGGCAGCTCTGTTACAGGAAGGAAAAGACGATGCTTCGGTTTTGAAACCTGTAGCATACGCAAGTAAGAAACTTCTACAGGCGGAGAGGAATTATTCAACCGTCGAGAGAGAGAGTGCTTGTCTCTCGTATGGGCAGTGCAAAAATTCCAGCCATATTTGTATGGAGTTAAGTTTCGAGTCCAGTCGGATCATCAGCCCCTGATGTTCCTGGCTACTTCTCAGAAGATCAACGCCCGTTTGATGCGGTGGTCGTTGTTACTTCAACCTTATAATTTCACAGTGGAGTACATTCCTGGGAAGGAATATGTTGGAGCGGATTTCTTGTCAAGACACCCAGCTCCTGAAGAAGAAGAATGAATCATCTGGATTAAACTCACGGTGGAGAAGAGTGAGATGGACTACTCTCTTAAGAGAGTGTCTATGCCACAAAATACAACCTTGCGTTTACCCAGTTGATTATTATAGAGGCTTTCTGGTAAAACGGACTATCTGCCAGCGACAACTATTTTAACTAACAGTATAAACAAATCGGATGTCAAAATCCCAGGACAATAATAGTAGCGGCACGTGTTTACATCTGGTGGACAGAATGGGAACATTCGGTGGTGAGTGAGACAAATCCCGGCATCGCTTTGACAGTTTGTCAACATTTGAATACAGATGGAACCCGTGGGATCATGGTGGCAATCGGATGTCGGCCATCACATGTCGGGCAAAATTAACAGTTGCAGATGTGTAGGGGAAGTGAATGAGCTGAATCATGCATCGCTTTGACAGATTATAAACAAGTCGGATTGGAAGCGGAAGTACTCAGCTCGGAAGAAAACAGTCCGTGTGTCAATTTATAGTTTCCGGACGTAAAGAAGATTGGCAGCTTGTTGGTGAAAACTGTTGTTGGGATCATACGATAGCTTGTTGGGGATGTCAAAACAACTGATGACAACTTTGACAGTGACTAAGCCAGGGAAAATGGATTCTTGACAATGGATGATATGTCCAAATAACACCTGTGTGGACCGGAAGAATACTGTCACGTGACCAATTTTAGGTTTTGCCAAAAACCAGGATTGGAGAGGACAGTTGAACTCAAACCTTGGATTTAAGTGGACGTGCTTCGGCACTGTGGTTCTGATGGGAAAATGTCTACCGTGTGCGAATTGAGTTAATTTAATTTCACACGTGCCTGTCATGGCAAGAGTGGATGTAATTTGATCTAACTGCAGTGTTGCCTAAGGTATAACCTATTATAATTAGTTCTAATTAATATAGGCTGTAGCCTTGTTAAACTAGAGAGTGATACTTAGCTCTGTTAGTTGAAAATAGATTAGTGAAGTGTTGATAAGCTTTACTAGTTGAGAATTGAGTAATGAGGGATAATTGGGATATTCCCGTAGGTGTCCCTGGTGGGCGGGGTTACGGATTCTTTTTGTTGATTTTTTTTTCTTGTCTTGGCCTGATGATAACCTATGTGTTCAGTCATCTGTCCATGACAGAGTAGGTTCATTATATTTTCTGAGCGAGGCCGATGGCCACGATCATCTAATAGAGATCAGTGACGGGGAGGCTATCACCGGTTATATGATTTATGTTACAGGTTTCCTCTGGTTGGAATGAAGAACACGGCACCAAGGGAAAATCCGATCCCGGATAAAGTTTGGCGCAGGAAGATTGGCCAGCAACGTTACAAAAGAGCTTAGGCTAGAGGAAGATGATCAACATTGCTCAGTGGAGCTGAATGGTATATGTATCCTACAGGATAAATACCGAATGAGTTTAGGTCATACCAGTTTTAACACACAAGTAGTGATGGATATTCACTAGAACAAAAATAAAGGACTCTATTGGAGTATAGACAATAACTGTTTAATAGTGAGAACTAGTGAACATTTATCAAGAGACAAAAAGTCTTGTTCATAGGTCAGTGTTCCATGTTTGTTTCACTGCGCCGGAATTATGAAGCCGGAGTTTCTATAAACTATTAGGAACAGTTGCGTTAGGAACAATAATAGTTTTTTCCACGGATTATATATTTACATGGGATTCAGATCTCATGGTCATCAAAGTTCCTGGAGGAGGACATGTCTGGAGAGAAGGATACGACTTCGGTGAGGTCTATTGTACTGACTCGTGTGATATCGTGTAATCATTGCCATGATGTGTACACTATGATCCTGAACTTTGAGGGCTGACACATACATTTATGTTATAATACACGACACCCATTTTCTTCGCATACACGTCTCATATACGTTACACTTTTCTTTTAATAAATTAATCTTTGTTAATTTTTAGAAGCAAGAGTTGTTGAGTATGTTGCGTTGGGGAAGTATGAGAGGGGGCATAGTACGACAGTGAGAGAGTGATAGGAAAAGGTGTCCATTGGCTGATGGAGTGTGTTGGACGGAAGCTGGTGGATTCTCCGGGATATTGATAAGGGAAAAAATATTATAATGTGGGTGTTGACTCTCTTCACTCCAGGGACGACACTTTAAAGGAGGACACGACAGTCCTTCACTATTAAATATAACATCATACTGTTCCTCTCTGTTATCATCATAGAGGCTTTTCACATAATCTGTCCATACCTGTAGAATCTGATCTTTTTTCTATTATGATTTTGCCATCTTTAGTTTTTAGACAGCCTGCTGATGTACTTGTTCTTTCATTAGTAATTTCCTAAATTCTTTTGTGCACTAATTTCGTATTTTGACTGTTGTGTTGTTTTTCAATGTCTAAGCACTTTTCCTCAAGCCATGCTTCTTGTGCCTCTTTACATAATATTCTGACTTGTCTGTGAATTTCTTCAAATGTGGCAGAATTATTTTTGGTGAGTCTTCTTGTTTCCATTAGGTGTAAAATTTCTTCAGTCATCCATTTCTTACGAACCACCTACTTTAATTTTGGAATAGTTGTTTCTGCAGCCAAACTGATTGAATTCTTCAACATTTCCCATTGATCATCCACATCCTGGAATAGGATCTCTGGATCAGACAATATATAAAATCTGTTCTGTACTTCTATGTTGAATTTGTTTTGTATTTCCTTGTCATTACTCAATGTACAAATTGAAGAACCTACATTTGAAGAAATCCTATATGTAATCACACGACTTAAAAACAATAAGGCAACAGGGACTGATGGAATTGCTGCTGAATTTATAAAGGCAGGTGGCCATGCATTACATCTAAAGCTATACGAACTAATAATAAAAATCTGGAGGACAGAAGAATTACCCCATGACTGGAAATAGTCATTATTGATACCTATCTTTAAGAAAGGAGACAAGTTCCAATGTGGAAATTATAGAGGAATATCACTACTGTCCACAAGCTGTAAGATACTATCCGCAGTATTACTAAATAGACTAAAACCATATTCAGAAGACATATTAGGTGACTACCAGGCGGGTTTTAGACAAAACAGATCAACAATAGATCAGATATTTATCTTACGACAAATAGCCGAGAAACATTGGGAATATAAAAGAGATCTCCATAACATTTTTGTGGATTTTAAAAAGGCTTATGATAGTGTTCATAGGAATAGTCTATGGAATGCTATGCAGGAATTTGGAATACCAAGGAAGTTAATCAACATGACCAGACTATGCATGGAAGATACTTATAATATAGTAACATATAAAGGCAGGAAATCAGACCCCTTCCAAATAACATCTGGCTTGAAACAGGGTGATGCACTATCGCCGCTACTCTTCAATCTGGCTCTAGAGAAAGTTGTAAGGAAGATAAAGGAGGAATGTGATATTGGAGGAACATCCAAGCTGCTTGGTTATGCAGATGATATAGATATTATAGGGCAAAGTGAACAAAAGACATTGGAAATATTGACCACTTAAAGGAAAAAGCCCAACAGATGGGGCTGGTTATCAACCAAGATAAGACAGAATATATGGTAATTTCAAGAGACGGAATGGCTAAAAACTCTGGCCACATACAAATAGATAATATGACCATTAAAAGAACGGAAACATACAAATACCTGGGTACAATCTTCAACTGCTCCAACATCATAAGGGAAGAAATACAAACTAGAATCAACTCTGGAAATAAGATATACTATGCACTACAACATCTACTAAAATCAAAGGCGCTATCTCGTAACACCAAAATCACAATATACAAAACACTGATCAGACCAGTTGTGCTGTATAGGCTCTGAAACCTGGATTACAACGAAAGGAGACGAAGCCTTGTTACAAACCTTTGAGAACAAAATTTTAAGACGCATCTTTGGACCCATTAGGGATACACAAAGTGGAGAGTGGAAAAGAAGAAGTAACAAAGACAGTTTATGATCTGTTTAAGTCCCCGCTAATCACTGGTATCATGAAGGCTAATAGACTACAATGGCTGGGGCATACAGAAAGAATGGAAGATTATAGGGAAACAAAACTCGCTTACACTCAGAAAATAAATGACCGTAGACCCCGAGGTAGACCAAGAAGACGGTGGAGAGATAATACATGTACAGACCTACAAGCACTTGGAATCAACGACTGGCAAGAGAAGGTCCACCAGAGAGACGAATGGAGACGGATTGTATTTGCAGCAAAGAACCTCAATGGCTCGGAAAGCTGAAGAAGAAGAAGAAGAAGAAGAAGAAGAAGAAGAAGAAGAAGAAGAAGAAGAAGAAGAAGAAGAAGAAGAAGAAGAAGAAGAAGAAGAAGAAGAAGAAGAAGAAGAAGAAGAAGAAGATTACTCAATGTACAAAAATCATATTAAGTGTTTCCTGTTATATACTTGACTTTCTTCAACTTTATCCTCAATATTCCTGTAAGTAATCTGTGGTCACTATAACAATCAGCACTGAGAACTGTTTTTGCTATTGTTAACGCGTTTCTAAATCTTCTGCTAATCAGAATGTAGCCAGTCTGGTTTCTAATCCTGCTATCAGGACTCCTCCATGTTCATAATCTTTTAGGGTGTTGCTTAAACCAGGTGTTTCCTACGATCATTTCCTGTTCTTTTGCCCACTCTACGAGTATGTATCCTCTTTCATTTCTCTCTCCTAAACCTTAGTTTCCTACTATGTATCTATCACCCTGATTTCCTAATTTTGCATTGAAGTCCCCTATTATGATGTTTATTTCTGAACGTTTACATTTATTTAAGGCAGACTCTATGTCATTATAAAATTCCTCGACACTATCTTCACTGGATTCTCCTGTTGGGCATATACTTGAATAACATTTATGTTAAAAGGTCTGTCACTTAATTTAACTAGTAGAAGCTCTGTCCGACACGGCCCAATATCCTTGAACAGATTTTGATGTTTTCCGGTCCAAAATAATTGCCACTCCCCTTTGTCGATCTTCACCTCCAGAATAAATAATCTTAAAATCTTCATCTATCTTGATGCCTGCTCCTGTCCATCTCGTTTCGCACATCCCTAAAATATTAATTGTTTTCTCTTTCCATTTCTTGTTTTATGTTATCTAATTTTTCGTCGTCGTTTAGCGTCCTAACATTCCATGTTGCTAATTTTAATGTCTCTGTCCTTGTCTTGCGATGATCAGTCTTTAGGCCAATCATAATGTACTAGGCACTTTTAAAGAGGTAGTTTGCCGTTGCTTTCCTCTATAGCAGTAACCATATTGGTCGTTTGACCGCAGCCATTGTCTCGCGAAAGAGATCCTCTGCCTGCCGTCGCGAAACTTGAGACCATAACCAACAAGTATTTGTCGGCTGCCCTCAAAATTTTATCCACCACCTGCTTTCCGTGGCTTCTTTTGAACACTTCCAATAAACGAATACGAAATAACACCACATAATCCACTGGAAAACACTAAACAGCGTCTCCCACAGAATAAAAGCGTCACGCAGTCGCCATTTTACCGGAATTTTATTATGTAATCTTAAAAAAAAAAATAGTTGCATGCCCTTCACAGGACGTAGCTGTCAACCCCAGCATTTTGGCTATTCGTGATTCCTGGGCTAATTTTACGCTCAGTAGTTTGTCATTGCCGGGCTCCCTGGCCGAGGGGTTAGCAGCTTTCTCCGTAACCCCGAATACTCTCGTGGTTGACGTCAGCGCACGAGAATTGGAAGCGGTTCGAGTCGCGCCAGTGACTTATGAGAGTATTAAGCTGGTCGCTCAGAAAGTAGTGGCAAACTACTGAGCGTAATCTTGCTAAGAAATCAACATACAACTGAAATATGCTGATGTTGACAGTGATGTCCTGTAAAGGATATGCAAAAAAAAAAAAAAAAAACAGCACTGCTGTGTTTCGAACCCGGGTGTACGGGATTACGAATCGCGTCCATCAGACTTTCGCCGCGGAGACCGGCTATACTACTCTCGTCAATTCTACGCCTGTGAGACCTGGTCACTTACTAAACAAGCTGAACAGCGCATAAATGCTTTTGAATATGAATGTTATAGGCGGGTTCTGTTGTCATGTTCTCCAATGCCTCTCTTTTCATCACATGACCAAAGAAAGCTGTGTTTATTATGTCCATGGTAAACATTGCCTCAGTGAGTCATGTATTATTGTTTATTTTTCATGCGTATTAATGCTTATTGTTCTTTTGTTGTCTAAGATTAGCTTCATAAGTGATGTTGAATGAAATAATGTATGAGAGGAATTAGAGAAGAAGGGCAGAATATCAGACGGGCCTGCGCGCCCAATTCTTAACCCTTTGAAAATAAAGATTGTTCGTTCGTTCGTTCGTTTATATTAGTCTACTGACAGTAATATATAACTGGGCATTGCCCTCATTTTCACACCCTGTGCTACAAACGAATGCATTGGCAAGTTTACTTTCAGTGTAGCCTGATTACAATAGTGTACAGCTGGACGTTGCCCTCACTTTTATACCCTAGGCTAGAAAAGAATTGGGAAACGACAGGAAGTCATCAGTAAAAACCAGTAATGTCCACGACAAACGCCCACAGTTGGCTAGAGTACACAAAGTTTATTTCTTGCAGACTACCAAACACTTCCTTGGAGATGTATCTTATCCTAATATCATTTGTTATAAAGAATTACGTATTTCTTTTGGTTTGTCAGACTGCCCCCTTGAGCATTGGATTTTCAGGATTTTGTTAAATGAATGTTCTTGACAAAACTGGAGCATAAGTAACTCATTGCTAGAAAGTCTTAACTACAGCAAGGAATTTTAGGATGTGTTATATCTTGTGTGTGTTATTATTATACAGTTATTTTAAGAATGGTTTAACCTACTCTGATGAAAATTTTGCGTTTTTTTGTTAGACCGATAAGTCTAGATTATTTTGTGTGTGTGTGTGTGTGTGTGTGTGTGTGCGTGTGTGTGTGTGTGTGTGTATGTGTGTTTAAAGGATCAGGGCGTATTTCAGCAATAGTACTTCCTTTTCTGCCTTTCTAGGTTATATTATGATCATGTTAAATAATGTTATTCCATCTTCATACATTTTGTTCCTAAAAAATTAACATGTTATGCCATTTTCATATATTTTGTTCCCACAAACATGAAACCGTATGCCATTTTCATACATTTGTTTCCTACAAAATCCATATGTAATGCAATTTTCATATATTGTGTACCTACAAAATCCACATATTATGCTACTTTAATATAATTTGTACCTACAAAATCCACATGTTATACCATTTTCATACATTTTATTCCTACAAAACCACATGCTGTGTACATTACATACGTATAGAAGTGATTTTCTTACCTAATAATACAAACATTTTTCTACTACTAGAAAAAGGAGCCGAAAGGCAAGACATTACATTGGCATCTTTCCGTCTTGACAGACGATAGTTTGGTACATTGTGCTTCAAAAAGGCTTAATAACTACAACCCATGATAAGGCCAATTCGCGCTGTACATGTTCGTCCACAGTGGATGCATGTGAACACATGGTCATTTCCACCATCATGCACTATCTTACGTCACTCACGCTCTATATGTGCTTTATCTGCAATCATGTTCTCCTTTGTCTTTATTCCATTTCTGATAGTTGCCCTCCATGCAACACGTTCAATGCTCCCAATGTGCATTATCAATGCCTGTATTAATCATGTCCCGCTTACACACATCTTTGTATCGTCGTAGAGGCCGACCCTGAGATCTCCTACCCGCCTATAATCACCAAAAAAAAAAAAAAGATGTCCTTTGGTATTCTATCATCATCCATCCTCCTAAAGTGTCCTATCCATCTAAGTCTACGAAGACTGAGCATGGAACACACCGTCACACAATCTGATCTTTCCAATACTTCGCTATTTGTGATTTTGTCTTGCCACTTAATACAAATTATTCTTCGCAGATACCGCATATGAAAGCTGTTTAAGCGTTTCTCTTGGTGTGAGTAAGTTGACCAGGTTTCACCGCCATAAAGAAAAATATTAAATAAATTTGGTGGAACTGAGGTAAAGCTGTGAAAATGTAAACAATATAAAATGACACAAAGTAGTGCAGCTTTACATAACAGAATTACAACACATACACGACGTTGCGGCGACTAGCCTTCATCAGCAAACAAATACACACAACTGCCATAAAGAAGAGTACTAAAGGCACAGGCTTGGTGGACAAGAACTTTTGTTCTGGCAGTAAGTTTCCTGTTCTCCCAGACTGGTTTTGCTAACATGTTCATTGTTGTTGCTGCTTTGTCAATCCTGATGTTGATTTCCTGATCTAGGGATAATTTGCTATTTACCTCTAATCCTAGATATGTAAAATGGTCTACTATCTCCAGTTCGACGTCGTCAATAAAGACTGATCGTACCCCATGTGCACCTTGTGACATAATCTGTGTCTTCTTTTTGTTAATTGTTAAACCAAATTCAGAACAAGCATTGGAGAATGCAGTTAGTAGATGTTGTAATTCTTCTACAGAGTGGGTCATAATTGCAGCATCATCCGCAAAAAGCAACTCTCTAATTAGTACCCTCCTAATTTTGGTCTTGGCCTTCAATCTCTGGGCATTATAGAGGCCGCCATCTGAGCGTGAGTGAATGTATATACCGGCATCCTGATCACGAAAGGAATATTTCAATATAAGTGAAAAGTATATTCCAAAGATGGTGGGGGATAGTTCACAACCCTGCTTAACTCTACTCTTGATTTCAAACTCTTCTGAAGTTGCACCATCAAACTTGATTATACCCTTCATGCCTGTGTGGAACGATTCCACAATGGACAGAAGAGTTGGTGGGCAGCCAATCTTCATTAGTGCCTTGAACAGACCCTCACGACTGACCAAATCAAATGCCTTTGTGAGGTCGATGAAGGCAATAAACAGTGGTTGATTTTGTTCCCAGCATTTTTCTTGCATTTGTCGCAATGAGAATATCATATCAATGGTAGACCGAATCTGTCGGAAGCCGCACTGTGATTCAGGGTAGACTTTATCTCCTAGGACTTGAAGTCTGCACAGAACAATTCTGGCAAATACTTTCCCAACAATACACAGAAGTGAGATACCCCTATAGTTGTTACAGTCGCTCCGATCGCCCTTGTTCTTGTACAGTGTTATGATGCTTGAATCTTTGAAATCCTGTGGAATTTGTCCTTCTCGCCAGCATAGCTCTATTAGCTGGTGGATCTGTAGAGTGAGTGTGTCTTGCCCACTCCCGATAACCTCTATTGGAATCCCATCCTTCCCCGGAGCCTTGCCAGATTCATTTATAGCACACTTAACTTCTGTTATGGTGAGAAGTGTGTCCAGGTAGTCAAGAGTTGGCAGGGCCTCTATGGTGTTGAGAGCATTATCCGCTAGTTTGGTCTCACTTGAGTAAAGCTCTAAATAGTGCTCTACCATCTACCCATATGCTGTTTCTTATCAGTGATGATTTATCCAGTCAAGGTTTTCAATGGTGCACTTCTTTTGATCATTGGACCACAGGCTTTCTTTATCTCTTCATACATGCTTCTGATGTTTCCCTTATCACTTGCGTTTTGAATGGACTCACATAACTTGATCCAATAGTCATTTTCACACTGCCTGGCAGCCTTTGCACATCCTTCCTAGATTGCTTCAGCTCACCGAGAGTGTTACGCGTTGTTCTTCCCTTATTTCTTAAGAGAGCTGTCTTCGTTTTATCAATCAAAGGCTGCAGTGTCTGGCTGTTTGCCGCAAACCATCCAACCTTTTGTGATCATACCAGTCCAGCCTCTTGTGATCCACAGTGCCTTAAACCCCTACGGCAGTTTTATGCAGAGTTTCCTTAAGTTTACCTCACTTTTCACATACTGTACAATTTTATGATGAATCAGTGAAAGCGTCTTCAAGTTGCCGTTGAAACTCAAAGCAATTTTTAGGATCATGAGTGTTAATTATATTAATTCTTGGTCTAGATTTATGTTTAGCTGTGTAGATTCTCTTTGGTCTCAGTCTAACCCTTGGAACAACCAAAAAATGATCCGTATTACAGTCAGCTCTGTGGTAACTTCGAGTTAATGATGTGTGGTTCAGATGTTTTCTCTGTGTGATGATGAAGTCCATCTGATGCCAATGACCGGATCTTGGATGTTTCCATGTGACCTTATGCAGCTTTTTTGTTTTTAAAAAGGAGTTTGCAATACTTAGGTCATTACTGGTGCAATGCTCCAGCAGCCTTTGCCCATTTTCATTCATGCGACCGATGTTGTATTTTCCAAGGCACACTGGTCATGAACTCGAGTCCTTGCCTTCACGAGCGTTGAAATCACCGAGCATATAAATGTAGTCAGATTTTGGAACTGTCTTGATCACAGAGTCTAACTCCTCATAGAACATATCCTTCACATCATCAGAGGAAGCGAGTGTCGGTGCATATGCAGTGAGAATGGTGAAAAACCACAGGAGGTTGCCAATGATGACGATTAAGGCGCAGGGATAATAGTCTTGCATTACCTCCAATTGGGATCTCAATCATTCCCATTAGCGAATTCTTCACTGCTAAGCCAACACCATGTTGCCTTTTTCTGCCAGACCTCTACCCTTCCAAAAAATAAAGGTGTAATTGTTTTCCCTGAGTGACTCTTCCTCAGCGAGGCGAGCCTCCTGCAGGCCAGCAATATCAATGTTAAGACGATTGAGTTCGGCATAAATTACAGCCGGTTTTCTCACATCGTCAATATTCGTCAAGTCAGTGGAAAATTCCAATTCCAATTCCAATTTTCAAAAACAAAACTTCCAAATTCGTCCTCGTCTAACCTGCTTCATCAGTTGTGGTTATTGTTGAGGACCGTGGTTTTTGTGGGTTTATTCACCCTAATTCTTGTCTTGTGAGTCCTAACTCGGACTAGTTATGTAGCGTTTGTGTCTGTGACCAGTGCTGTGGAAAACCCTGGACACATGGTTCTTATGTTCCAGGTTGCAAGCCGTAGCTTGAGGTTTCTATTTTTCTTTTTATTAGTACCTAGTGCATTGGTTGTACAGCCTGCGATTCAGATTTTGTCCTAGCCCCAAGCACCCATTGAAGCAGGCAGGCTGTGGCGGATCAGCACCCAATTGGCCGGGGGCTGCCCAGCTTTGAGGCGGGCGGTAGCTGATCAGTGACACCTGTAGATATCTCCCACCGTCAGAGGCAACCCGTGGCGTCCCATGTCTACGCCAATTGACAAGGACTTATAACCCGTAAATGTTACCTCTCGCTTTGATTCCGAGACCGGTTAAGACCAGGGATGGAGTTATTGCCTCTCCATAGCACAAAGCCTGGGCTAAAATATAGAGACCATGTGTTGCCCATGCAGCATGATCCCTCTTTCGGCCTGCCTAGTTCACTCCAGAGGAAAGGTAACACCTATACATCTGGAACAAGACAAGCTGCAGAAGCTGCCGGATAAGCAAAGCAATGGTCTAACTATCCGCCTGTCGGAGCTTCGATCCTAGACCAGCTGCCAACCAAGGCTTAGGGCCTGGTCTGCCCTGCCATGACATTTTGTCTTTAGGTTGCATTTCCTCGCACCAGGATAAGGCTTGTACCCTCCCAATTGTGCTCTTCCGCCCGAAGCCGTTGGCACAATGTGGGGTGTCGGATTTGGTAAGCGCCGCCCAACATTCGGCGCTAACAGAAAGCAGGTAGTACCGTCTACTGTCATACGGTAGCTCAGTCATATCTGACAAAGACCTGACTACATGAAAAGGCAAATAAAAGGCAAGAAAGGCCAGAGGAATGACTTAATTGCACCAGATCCCACATAGCTCAGTCTCACTCGCAGAGCAGCTAACCGCCTGCCCGAAGTATCCAACAGATCACGAACTCTTGGATTCCCGCAATACTTCGGTCTCCTTAAAAACTGCCCTCGCGATCCCAATGATGGGTATAAAGTCGAAACCGGTACCTTTTGAGCACGAGGCAGGTGGTTTAACCACTCCGCCATGAAGATGCCAGTCTACCTATATCGGCAGAACAGAGAGGCAGTTAATCAATAGCGTCATCGAACACATACCCAATTGGATTGACAAGATAGTACACACAGCTGATGGAAACCTGACCAAACCGACACACCACAAACCGCCTACGTCATTTATTGCGCGGCACGCCTTGGAAACCGGTCACCTGATTGATAGAGACAATGAGTGTCGTGTGTTGTGTAACACACATAATAGTCGCTTGTTAAAGTTCGCAGAAGCCATCATGATTAATCTAAATCTACACAGGTCAGTTATGTGCAGACAAAAAGACATTATAGTCAATTTAAAATTACCGTGGTAGACAATTAAAATTACTGTGCGAACATGTGTATATTTCAGCTTGAAGGATTTATCTATTTACTTTACTTTATGTTGTGTGATTTCTGCAGTATGTACCTGACGAGATGCAGCGAAAGATACCTGGCAATAAATCGCGCAATCTATTGTTTGTGTCTTGGTTACGCAGATCTACGGTTTATTAACAAACAAAGAATTGGGGATGGATAAGGTATTATATCCACATGAAGAAAGAGTGAAGCGCGTCTGGCTGAGTGACTTGAATATTTGTCTATCTTTCAGGAAACCCGGGTTCAAATTCCAATTAAGTTAATTTATTTTAATTTTTTCTGTCAGGAGCAAACAGAAAACCCTAACCTGCAAGGTTTGCGGCGACTGCAATAGCTAGGAGGCTTTAATTCCTCACGCTCAAAAGCCCCTCCTGCCTACACCGCAAGGTAATATATGCAATAATTACAGCTTTTACAGACAGGGAATGTACCTGTACTGAAGCTTAGTTTGTTCATAACCATAGTATGAATGTTACCTCAGATAACTTACCCACGCTGAGGATGACCCAGGGATGCAATCAGGAAGATTGCAGTAGCATAATAAATTGGAAGACAGGCATTGTGTCGCTGTAATCTCCCAGAAAAACAACGATGAAGACCTACAAAAAACAAATGAAGCCATAAACTGATTAGAGAAACTAAATGTTGACAATCAAGATATTTTGGGGCACGTTATGAGAAGAAATAAACTGGAGAACTTGTTGACAACTGCCAAATATTGAGGGGAAAAGAACAAGGGGAGCGCAGAAAGGTGAATATCTATATTGTTTGGCCACATGAGAACACGGCGATTTGGAAGCAGACCGTCTTACGCTGTCTGCGAGTTCATACAGTTGTTAGTAGTTAGTCGTCAGGTTCCAACTTCACGGCAACGGGTCGTCTCCATATTGCTCCGCTCCTGTGCCAGTGAATATCACACAAAATGCTCCTCACTGCCCTATGTGAACAATGGAATAGACAGGAGTGTAGGCAAGCCAACAGCCCGCACAGGTACATTGTGCATAATACAATCATACAGTTGTATGAGTGCCAATCATTCAGAAACAATGACAAACTACTAAATGTAAACTTGCTTAGAAATCACAAACAGCCACAAAAGGTGTTGACTGCGACGTCCTGCTATGTAAATGATAATCAGCTTTAGTCTTTGTTTGAAAACATTTGTAGGTACTAAAGCTCCTTGCTTACCATGATATATTTATCTCTAGTTAAAACAGGTAGTCTCCTAATTATTACATACAGTGTCGACTTACTTCAGATCCGAATTTGTAGTTTGCTAAACGCATGAAGCAGTAGTGGATTAGTAATTGCTATTTTACTATTGTTTATGCTATTAATACGCAACATATCTTCATGTAAAGGACAATGAGGGAACAGCCAGAGCTCAGCTTCTTCTTCTTCTACTTTTCTTCTTTCTTCTCTTTTTTTTTCTTCTTTCTTTTTCTTTCTTCTTTTTTCTTCTTCTTTCTTCTTCTTTAATCTTCTTCTTCTTCTTCTTCTTCTTCTTCTTCTTCTTCTTCTTCTTCTTCTTCTTCTTCTTCTTCTTCTTCTTCTTCTTCTTCTTCTTCTTCTTCTTCCCGAAACGGCAAAGTATCACATTACACAAGAGATCTAAGGGACGTGTGATATCTTTATATACCAATGGTCCGTGGAATGGATTCCTAGCTCTTAGGAGGGATCGAACATGTTACCTTTTGAGCCGAAGCTGACACCGTAACATCTCAACCACACCTCATCCTGTTTACTATTTACTCCAAGTCAGTTATACTTTCTTTGTAGACCAGTTTACTTGTCCCGATTTTGCATACTGGCACATATATTGCAACGAACGGTTTGACGTTAATGAGGCGGGAGAGAGCCATTATATTCATTTAGTGATCAGATTCACGTATACAAAAAAGAGGTGCTTTGAAAGACTGAATCGTTCTACCGTGAACAGTTGAAATAAGAAGAACATTGAAGTAAATTACCCAGAACAGATTGGCTAACACACGTAATCAATCGTTCGGCGTAAACATTCTTAGGTCATCAATAGTCATGTAATATCAATACTGCGGACAGACAGACAGACAGACAGACAGACAGACAGACAGACAGACAGACAGACAGACAGACAGACAGACAGACAGACAGACAGACAGACAAAACGTAGCCCCCCCACTTCCTCCCCGTGATTTGAACCTTCTGCGTTCAAATGAAGAAAGCTCCTTGCTGAGGGAATACGTGAACCTAGATGTACTGTCGATAACATTTCAATCAGGGCAAGTGTTTGAGAACACGTGAACACACTGAGGAGGTTGGTGTTGACAAATAAGGGAAACGCTGACAAAGAAAATTGTAGAATCCTGGAACACAAGGCATGAATACCTGAAACAACACTGGTTAAGATTACTTGCACCTAGCTCAGTGAAGTGCCAGGCATTGTCTACTTCCATTTTAGAATACAACTGTTTCAATTCTACGACCACATTAATCAATCTAACCTACTTCTGGAATGCAGTTGACAAGTAGGTCAGGATTATGCCGCCTATATCCGTTTTTCTGAGGTAAACATTCGGGATCTATAAATTTACTGGTTGACTTTTGTGATATAAAATTATGACTATTTTATGTCCATCACAATTATTATATTGTGATATCCATTAAGAACATGCAATTCTTATCAATGTTGATATTAGTACAAGTAATGTAATACTCATAATTTTGTAGTTCTCAGAGTGTGGCGCATTAAACAGAAAATTGGTCGAGAATCTTTCAGGGCTCTAAAAAAAAAGGTATGTGGTGTGTAAATATTTATAGAATATAATCTTATTCGTGTAGCAGATCAAATCTGTGGTGTTTGAAGTGTCAGACCTTCACAAAATATGTGCTATGGTATTATGTGGTGAGGTAGCCTGTTCTTTTCATGTCCTTTCTGTACAATTCCAAGAAAAGTCTTAATAATTATTCGGCACCCGTTTTAGGATGCTGGGTGAGTTCAAGAGCCGTACTGGATGGCAAACAGATCCTACCCATGCTGGTAATTCTTGTTGTTGTTGTTGTTGTTGTTGTTGTTGTTGTTGTTGTTGTTGTTCTTCTTCTTCTTCTTCTTCTTCTTCTTCTTCTTCTTCTTCTTCTTCTTCTCCTCCTCCTCCTCCTCCCTCTCCTCCTCCTTCTCCTCCTCCACCTTCTTCTTCTTCTTCTTCTTCTTCTTCTTCTTCTTCTTCTTCTTCTTCTTCTTCTTCTTCTTCTTCTTCTTCTTCTTCTTCTTCTTCTACATATGGCTGGTCTGTCCACGACATTCTCAACAGCCTTCTCTTTCCACGATATTCTCAACATTCTTAAGACACAACCACTTTTCAATTGCCTCCATTTTTGTCACTATGTCATTACTCTTTGTCTATCCTTCGACCCACACAGAAGAATGGAATATACTCTCTCTCTTCTCTCTCTCTCTTCTCTCTCTTCTCTCTCTCTCTCTCTCTCTCTCTCTCTCTCTCTCTCTCTCTCTCTCTCTCTCTCTCTCTCTCTCTCTCTCTCTCTCTCTCTCTCACCTGTTGCAGCAAAATGGAAACTCTAAATCTACTGCAGTTCAAACCGCTTAAGTCGATCTCTGATGAGGCGAATTTATGTTGTGAAGAACAATATTTTAATACGTTGTAAATGCGACAATAAGACCCATCAGAAGAAGAAAGCAAAGACCAGGAAGATATTTGCCATGCAAATCAGTAAACTTAAAAAAAAAACAACCTCAGAGACGAGGCAGTGAGTGAAACTTATGAGACAGAACTAACTGAAATCTTTGTAAAATTACCTATGGAAAGAAAAACAGTGGAAGAAGAATGGGCGATGTTCGAATCAAGCATTTAAAATACTGAAAAAGTAACACACGGAAACACAAAAAACGCAAAACACGGATAAAGAAACTAACAAGTTTGAGGAACGCAGAGATAAAGAAAGCTGTAAAAGACAAAAAGGAAAAATATAAAATGTGGTTGAAGAGCAAACATGAACGTGATTACATAGAATATAGAATAGCGAGAAGACATGTGAATAGAATGGTAAAGAGAGAAAAACAAAAAGACTGGGAGGAGTATGGAGAAACCCTAAATAAAAACTACAAGGAGGCAACTAGAAACTTCTACAAAATGATAAGTGCAATGAGAACCAGAGGAGAATCCTTTGACCCAACTGAAATAATTAACAGCGAAAACGGAGAATGAATTAGTGAACAAAAACAAATCCTAATAAGATGGAAACAGTACTTCGAGCAACTTCTCAACATCCCATCATATGTCGCAGGAATTCAAGAAACCGACACAGATGCCACCGAAGAACTAGAACCAGACATACTGAAAGAAGAAATTATAGAAGCCGTCAGATTAGCCCCATTGAACAAATCACCGGGACAAGGTGAAATACCAAATGAACTAATTAAAGCATCAAGAGAAGTAGGAACAGCATGGCTACATAGATTATTCAACCTAAAGGGCACTTTCGCCATGGCGATTCTTGTTCTAATCTCATCAAGGCATCTCCTATGAGATGTTATGACTGTTCCGAGATAACTGTACCCATTCACTTGTTAAAGAATATTCCCATTTACTTGTATATTACATTGTGGTATGTCTTTCTTCCTAGTGACGACCATAACTCTGTGTCTTTTTACAATTTAATTCTAACTCCAGTTGCTTCACTGTGTGCAACAACCGCATCTACTAATTGTTGCAGATCCTCTCTTAGTCAACTTAAAGAAAAAATCCATCGAACTCAATGAAACACTCTACTTAGCTTTTGTCCACCAAGAAAATGCATTTGATAGAGTAGATAGAAACAAGCTCTGGGAAATACTTAAACAATATGGAGTGGCGGGGTAGGGGTATTCCCTATTTAAGGAGAGGTAAGGTGCCTCCTTCCCTCCGCTAGCCTACGGGACACCTTGGGCAAGGTGGAGTACCCGTTTAGCCCCCCGATCAGGGTTACGTGAAGCCATGGGTGCAGGTGGTGGATGAAGTTGAAGAGCAGCCAACAGATAGTTGTAGGTTATGGTCTCCAGCTTCACGACGGTAGGCAGAAAGTCTTTTATTTTTGGGAGACAATGGCTACGGTCATCGACCAGTGTGGTTACTGCTAGGATGAAAAGCAATGGCAAACTACCTTCTTTAGTTCTTTACTTTAGTCGTTTTAGTCGTTGGATCAACATCACGGCACACGGTTTAACCCATAAGTGCTCCGTTTTTCTCCTAACTGAAACCTGAGTTTGGAGGGCCTCAGCTCAATGCACGAACTCCGTTGCATCGGCGAGGATCCTAAAATGCTTGGGTAGATTTTTAACTCGAAATTTTGCCCGGGCAGCGCCGTTAGGCTACCTTCTTTACAGATGCCAAGAATATCCTGTACTACAGTCTTATCGATCAAGGGAAAGGCCGAGAAGTAAATATCTGGATGGCGTGGCATGGTCAAGACAGGAACACAGAGCTGATCCGCGACTCTGGTGATCGAGTGAGATGGCAGAACATGACCGCCCACGCTTATCGGCATGGCACATGATGGATGGATGGACACATCTAACAAACCCATGTAGAAGCCTATACAACAACGGTGAATGCATATTGAGAACAACTGGAGGACACTCAGAATCCTTCACCATAAGATCCGGAGTACGACAAGCTTGTGTCCTGTCCCCTCTCTTGTTAACAACACATTTAGACAGCATATGTAAAGATACCAGCCAAACAGATACCGCATGAACACCGTATGACGAGAACACAGAAGAGCCATCTGCAAATTACACCATTAGAGAACTCCTGTTTGCAGACGACCAAGCACTAATATCGGCGACGTGGAGAGGGGGAACTTGCTACTGGGCAACATCTGGTTCTCCGATTTCCATTGCCCAGGCTTGTGCCCTGAAGAGGTCACTTCAGCACCGCGTAAAGCGGTGACACAACACGGGAAGCGGTATTTGCCGGTTATAAGTCTTAATGCTCGATTGGCGTAGAGCAAGGCGCCAGGGGCTACTTCCGACGGTGGGAGAGATCATCGTATCTCACTAGACAGCCTACCGCCCGCCTAAGTTGGGCATACCCCAGTCAATATGGTGTTGTCTCGCCACGGTTCATCTGTTCCTGAGGGTGTGTGGAGCTTAGGGGGAAATCCTGTCACGTGGACCGCAATCTATATATGGGATCAGCACAGTGGTTCTCAACCGGTGGGTAATTCCCCCCAGGGGGAATTTTAAGGTTTCGGGGGGAAGGGGGATTAAGATTATTTCAAGATCGAATTAATACAAGAACCGATTACTCGATATTGTTTTTCCCTTCATACTTTATGGTTCTGTACGTCTCACCCGTCTGAAATTCATTTTATAACGTAAGTAGACCCGCAAATCACGTTTTATGTAGACGTCTAGACTTGTTTTTAGTATGTGCTATTAAATTTGATGGCTGTAGAGATGTGGTTTCTGAGGAAAATGCAAAGAATACCATGGACAGCCAGAAAGACCAATAAACAAGTCCTTCAAGAAACAAATGAAGATCGTAAATTGATTAGAGAAATTAGACGTAGACAGTCAACATTTTTTGGGCATGTTATGAGAAGAAATGGATTGGAGAATTTGGTGACAACTGGTAAGATCGAGGGGAACAGACCAAGGGGAAGACCTAGAAGCAAGTACATGGATGGCTTGGCCTTGTGGCATGGTCGAGACAGAAACACGGAGCTGATCCACGACTCTGGTGATCGAGTGAGATGGCAGAACATGACCGCCCACGCTTACCGGCATGGCACATGATGGATGGATTAAATTTAGTTTCCATTATTACGTTTATTGTTTAGGGACGGGGGAGTTTTTAGGGTGGAAATACGAAGAGGGGGAGGGGGGGGGATGACGTACTGAAAATATGGTGGAAGGGGGGCACGGGCCAAAAAAGGTTGAGAACCACTGGACTAGCACCATATACACATGTTTTTGGTGCTAGCCGCATATCTTCAGGGACCAATCGACACGATGACATTTTAGTCCCGAAGCAGCTTCCTGCCATGATTCTGTGATGTGATAACATAATATCATGTTTGACTCGTGCTCCGAAGGTTGTGGGTTCGATTCCGGGCCGCACCCTTCGGTTTACGAGTTAAATGTTTCGGAGACTCCTGTGGGTCGTCGCTAAAAGCTACGGAGTTCGTGCTTTGTGTGACGCTTTCCGCGCTGCGGAAAGAGACTGAGCCTATGGGATAAAACCCGGTGCGATGAAGTCGACCTTGTCGACTTTTAAGCGACTTTTTATCATATTGTAGGCATGTGATTAAGGAGAAAAAGGTGGCCAATCTCCCCTCACTTTGGCATGTGACGAGTCCAGACGCCGAAGCCGCGTCCACCGCGCTCATGGCATTACCAGCGCAGGCCCCTATGAATTTGGCTAGTCACGCACGATGTTAACGTTAACGATGTCGCATTGGGCGTTTTTACTTCTCATAACATTTCCTCAGTGTGTATACATACATAATATTTTCTTGTTCGCTTGTATCTTACGGTGTCGAAGTGAAGCATAAGTATCAGGAGAGTGTTCGATTTCGGTTTGATGTGTTTCGTTTAGCCCGGGTTCTATTGTAGGTTGTAGTCTTTTCTTGAAAATGTTGCAAATTATTTTTCCAGTATGACCCAAAAGGGAAATGCCTCTATATTGTGTACCTTTGTATTTTTCCAAATTTTGATAATTATAGCCCTTTCTCAGTCTCTTGGTGTCTGTTGTTCTACCCAAGCATGGTTAAACAGTCTATGTAGCCATGTTGTTCCGCTTTTGTTAGCTTATATTTCGTCTTGTCCGTGTGATTTATTCAATGGGGCTAATCTGATGACGTCTCTGATTTCTTCTTTCAGTATATCTGTTTCTAGTTCTTTTATGGCACCCGTGTATGTTTCTTGGATTCCTGTGGCATCTGATGGAATGTTCAGAAGTTGTCCGAAGTACTGCCTCATCTTTTTAGGATGTGTTTTTGTTCAATTATTGGTTCTCCCTTTTTCACTGTTAATTATTTCAGCTATTTCAAGGGGATCTACTCTGGTTCTCATTGCACTTATCTTTTTGTAGAAGTTTCTAGTTGCCTCCTTGTAGTTTTTATTTAGGGTTTCTCCATATTCCTCCCAGTCCTTTTGTTTTTCTCTCTTCATTATTCTATGTGCGTGTCTTCTTGTTATTCTAAATTCGACGTAATCACGATCCTATTTGCTTTCCACACACTTTTTATATTTTAACCTTTTTATCTTTTACAGCTTTCTTAACCTCGGCATTCCGGCAACTTGATATTTTCTCCATCTGTGTTTTGCATTTTTTTCGTAATTCCACGTTATTTTTGCAGTGTTTAAAATACTTGATTGGAACATCTCCGATTCTTCTTCCACTGCTTTTCTTTCTATAGGTAGTTTTACAAATATTGTATTTAGTTCTTTCTCATAATTTTACCCCATAGCATAGTCTTTGAGATGTTTTTAAGTTTAATATTTTGCATGTTATGTTTTTATGATCTTGGGTTCTTTTATAGTATCATCTGCTTTGTGGTCTCTGTTTATACTTAAATTGGGCACTGCCCTTGCATTTAATATATATTTCGCTTTCTGTTATTTCTTATTAAGATAAAATCATTTTGGCTTGTGGTGTCTAGATCGTTACATTTCTACAAGAAAGTTAGTTGCATATCCTTTACAGGACGTAGCAATCAACTCAAGTATGTTTTGGCTGTTTATTATTCTTGGAGAGTTTTACATTCAATAGTTTGCCATTGTTTTCTGAACGACCAGCACTCTTACCATTGTATGAAATACACGGTGTATTTTTAATAACTGTGTGGTGTTTGAAAATATTGCCGGTCCAAATTTTGAAGTTACCTATTATGATGCATGAACTTTACAGAGGGTGAATACAAAACTTGGACCTGCAATATTTTCGAACACTGCACAGTCATTAAAAATACACCCGATACAAATGCAAGGCGATCTGCTTCCAACCCGCCCGCGTGTGTGTTTCGAACGCGGTATCGGGATTACGAATTGAAATCGTAACCCCTTCAACACAGAGCCATGTGTAAAAGTTGTATATTTGTGAGTTTTGTGTTTTAAAAATGTGTTTGCTTTAAAGAGGTCGTGTTCGCTGCATACGAGGGTAAGTTATTAAGGAAGTCACAACTGGCTATAGAAAAATAACTAACTATGATAACAACTTGAAACCAGTTTATTTTTATATAAACGTTGTCCCTTTATTTCTCAACATAATTTCCACCAACACTGATGCACTTATCCCATCGTTTTATCAGTCCTCCCAAACCGGCTGCATAGAACTGCGTGCTTTGTGTTCATTGACCTACCATCCAACAGAACTGTGTGACTTACTTATTGACTCGCCCTCGTAACTTTTTCTACCCTGCTATGCACCGCTTTACGGGACAAACATTTGTCGCCATGAACAGGAACCTCACCATGGCGGGAGACATTTCGCGACTGACGCCAACATTGAATGTGGAGTGACAACGTGGTTTTGAAAACAGAGCACGCAGTTCTATGCAGCCGGTTTGGGAGGACTCATAAAACGATGGGATAAGTGCATCAATGTTGGTGGAAATTATGTTGAGAAATAAAGGGACTATATATCTACAAAAATAAACTGGTTTCAAGTTATCATCTTTAGTTATTTTTCTACAGTCATTTGTGACTTACTTATTAACTTACCCTCGTAGCTTTATCAGTCTAGTCCCGTTATCATTTTTTTTTTTTTTTTGCAATTTGTTGGTCTCCAAATATTCCAAGATGTTTCTCTGTGTCCGTTCTGTTCCTAGTCTTGCATTGAAGTCTCCCATAACTATGAACTTGCATTTTGCTTCATTTGTGTACGTATTATATGGTGCGTATATTTGTACATCTGTTGTAATTGTCTCCGCATACCGCGTTCGAAACGCAGTTGCGGGCGGTTTGGAAGCAGACCACCTTGCGTTAGTATTTCATACAATGGCATGCATGCCGGTCGTTCAGAAAACACCGACCTCCGTGGCGAAGGTATTACGGACGCGATTCGTAATCCCGTATACCTGGGTTCGAAACACAACGATGCTGTTTTTTTTTCGGAGAAGGTATAGGTCCCGGTCGTTCAGAAAGCAATGGGAAACTACTGAACGTAAAACTTGTCCAGGAATCACGAACAGCAAACATGCTGGGGTTGACTGCTACGTCCTGTGAAGGACACGCATCACTTTTGTTTAGTAATTGTCTGTTCTTTTATTTTCACTGTTATGATTCTTTCTTATATATATATATATATATATATATATATATATATATATATATATATATATATATATATATATATATATATATATATATAATTTCTAATATACTTCTTGCCAGCCGTGGTCCAATTACTATTTTTACACCGTATCTTGTCCTTTCTTGTTGTTTACACTCCGGAGTAGACAAGTGTATAACCGGTGGATCTCCTTATTCTGGTACCCGCTGTTCCGATCAGTCCAATTTTGTTCTTTCTTATTGTTAATATAAGTTGTTCTTTTTTACTGTTTACACCGCAGATGTTACGTCTGCCTATTTATTTTAATCGCTAATCTGTCTCTTTGTCCTTTAACATTGCCGTGTCTGTTTCCATTTGGATCATGCCGATTATGCTTCTTTCTTTTTCGTTGAACAGTAGGAAAAAATCCCCTGCCGGATTGCTATTCTAGTAGCAGGCTAAGAAAAGAAAAATCTTACCAAGGGGAGTCAATCCCACCTGGTGAGCCAGAGCCCGTTGGCCCATGACCTCGTAGTTATCGTTCCCTAGTCTACACCAGAGGGGTTACACCACTTTCTCCGTAATCCCGTTTATCACGCAGTCTCGTAGCGGGCGAGAACTGGGAGCGGTTCGTCCCCCGCTGGTGACTTGCGGAATAACTGAGCCAGCCGCTCAGAAAGCAATGGCAAACTACTGAGCGTAATCATGCTAAGAAATCAACAGACAGCTGAAAGATGCTGCTGTTGACAGCGATGTCCTGTAAAGGGATATGCGAATTAAAAAAAAAAAGTCTACACCACCAAGCCGCTCTCCCTGGCGAAAGATTTAGGGACGGTATTTGTAATCCCGTATACTCACGTACGAAACACAGCCTCGCGAGATTCGGCAGCGGATTGCGTCGCCCTGGTTACATACGGAGGTATGTGTGCCTGTCGTTCGGAAAGCAATGGCAAACTACTGAACGTAAAACTTGCCAAGACATCAACAGCAGCTGAACAATGCTGGTGTTGACTGCAATGTCCTGTAAAGAATATGCGAAAAATGTATATACCAGGATATATATATATATATATATATATATATATATATATATCTATATATATATATATATATATATATATATATATATATATATATATATATATATCCATCATGTGCCATGCCGGAAAGCGTGGGGCGGTCATGACTCGCCATTCTCACTCGATCACCAGAGTCGTGGATCAGCACAGTGTTCCTGTCTCGACCATGCCATGTGGCCAAGCCATCCAGGTATTTACTTCTCGGTCTTCCTCTTGGTCTGTTCCCTTCGATCTTGCCAGTTGTCACCTAAGTTTCTCCAATTCATTTCTTCTCATAACATGCCCAAACAATTTGACTGTCTACGTCTAATTTCTCTAATCAATTTACGATTTTCATGTGTTTCCTGTAGTACTTGGTCATTGGTTTTTCTGTCTGTCCATGGTATTCTTTGCATTTTCTTCAGAAACCCCATTTCCACAGCCATCAGCTGTTTTTCAGCTTGACTGCTTATTGTCCACGCTCCACATCCATACAAAAGTATAGATTCTATGTAGCACTTCAACACCATTTTTCTCGTTTCAATATATATATATATTATATATATGATATATATATATATATTATAATAGATAGTACTGATATATATATATTATATAGTATATAGATATATATTATTAATCTTTATAAATATATATAATTATATATATATATATATATATATATATATAATATATTATATATATCAAAGTTAATATTATTATTATTACTAAAAATTATATATATAATTATATTCTAACTATAATATATATATATTAATATCTATATATATAATTATATTTATATTATAATATATTTTATCGATGTGGTCGGGAGGATAAGTGCGGTTTAACCCCTACACATACATTAAGTTGGACATAAACGTTGACTTCACGTCTCGTTCAGAAAGCAATAGCATATTACCGAACGTACAACTGCATATAAAATCAAAGTTGTGTTGGTTTCAAAGGATGTGCAACAACTATATGCATATACAGACATACTTGTAATACATACAGGAATTCAATACTTAACCAGTCTTGCCCCAACTGGCCGACCCTCAACTTAACTCTTGAGGCCCAAATGATCCTCTTTGTCGGTGCAAGAAAGCCTGCACCCGCTTAGGATCTGATAAACCAGTTGCTTCGCCACAAGCGACAGCTAGAACAGCGTTGTGTGCGCGGGCGATATGATCCATACACGAACTGTGAAGATGGCAGTTCCGTTGTAAAACTACGGTGATCAGTACATGGCTCAATAAACAGACATATGAAGAAGTTATTTACATGCGTAAAGCAAGAAAGTAAACAAAAGACATTAAGTAAATGTTAGAGGATTGACATATACAAGGCAAACAATTGGATACTGTGCAAACAATCCGAAAGAAAACACACTATTGGAAAGAAGAGAAACTTTCAAATAGTAGCGAAACAATAGGATAGGAGAGTAGCACATCGGAATAGAGGAAACAGAAACACAAGGAATAGAACAAAACACAAGCCAGGGAAGACTCCACGCTACCTGTAAGTGTTTATTTTGCAACTTATTTATTGTGCATTTAATTATTTGTGTGAAGTTCGTGTTTAACTAACAACATAAAACAAAAAATGGTGTCCCGCATTTTCCCTCTATGGGTCAGTTATATGATAGGAACCATCATATTGTGTAGGCCTAGTGCATAGTCCCCGTGGCGATGGCGTTGCGGACGCAATTCGTAATGCCGCTTACCCGCGTTCGAAACACAGTGGCGGCCAATTTGTCAGCAGACAGTGTCTCGCTGGTTTTAACGTGTTGGTATGGGCGCCGGTCGTTCAGAAAGCAATGGCAAACTACTGAACGTAAAACTTGCCAAGACATCAACAACGACAGTAAAATGCTTGTGTTGACTGCAACGTCCTGTAAAAGAATATGCAACTTAAAAAAAAAAAGCACAGTGCATTAAGTGGCCAATATTTTTTTGGAGAGGCAACAAGCCCAGGTGTCGAATCCTCGTTCGGCAGCATTCTTGGCACTATCATTGCAGCTCCCTATCAATCACGGTAAAGTGTCCGCTCTAACATGCTGACAGAGTAGCTTCACTTTGAGAGTACATTTCGGGTTTTTAACGTTACAGGTAATTTGACGCTCATACCTTCAGATCAGCAATGAACTTATGTCACTGTATGTCAACAACCACGTCAGCTACCACATGTCACCCGTAGAAATACTGCAATAGAGCAGTAGGTCAGAAAGCTAATGTTTCTTTTACATGTCATAAGGTGCTTTAAGCGTTGGAGCAGACCGTTTCGATTTCGATTTCACCATTACCCCCACCCCTTTCAACCTTAAGGAGAAGTTATAGTTGGGGTCCATCGCCGGCTCAGAATGATAGTCCTGGGTTTACCCTCACAGGCTTATTAATCCGAAGGTGATTGTTGTCCTATGTGGGGTAATATGTGAGACCGCTGCAACACACATTCTGTTCATTACAGACTCTCGGAGTATGCTTAGTAAGGTGGAGAAAGGAATGTTTCGTGTAGAATGGCCTGTCTCGCGACAGAGGTCACAGATTGTGATAATTGTTTGGATTTTCTGCCCTGGTCTTGAGGGAATGCGGGGGAATGAATAGGCTGATAGGCTGGCAGGGAGATGCACATCTTGATGGTAGATTACCTATGGACAAGGGAGAGGTGGTCGGGCACCTGTGGGACCAGGTGGAGAAAGCGGGGGAACAGACTGAGAACGCCCTATGTGGAGAGAATTATATGGCGGCGGATCGGCAAGGGGTTCTGGACTAATCTCAAAACTGAGAGTGAAGACCAAGTGAACTTTCAATCACATGGTAGTTAGAGCGATTAGCAGTATAACTCTTCGCTGGCAGTTGAACGAGGGGACGGAGCGCCTGTGGGAGTGTCCTGAGTGCAGTGATGTCGGTTCTTGGCCACTCAAAAAACTCAACTCCCCAACGCAATGAACTAACTAACTGACGATAAACTGCTGAATCAACCCTTTCAAAGCCTTTACATTTATGCGAGACCCATATTTTATGACCCGGGGTTTTGGAGGATTTTCGTTAATATAATCCGCCTTTACTTTCCAAGACAATTTTGATTTTAAAGGGGACCCCAGCAGGTTAAAATCACCCCTCCCCCCCCCCCCCCCCCCTTTAAAGGCACCGAGTCTAAAAATCTACAAGGGGATTAACTCTGGGGATGAAGGGAAATTTTGGTAAAAGGGGAGCGGGAGTTCCCAAAAAACCGCACCATTAAAAGGAAACCTTAGGCCCTTTCGGTTTGAGGTTTCTTCTTGCTTGTTGGTTCGCTGTGTGAACCCCAGCGTGAAGTTGTATGCCGGATAGTGAATCCTTTTGTTCAACATCATGTGTGTCATCCCGGCCCTGAGGTTTCGTGAGACCGTTTTTCCATTTTTGGGCTTATTGGGGTGCAACGGGTTGTTCCTCGCCGTGAGGCAAACTCTTGACTTGGAAGAATCAGCGATCCTACTACGTTAGCCAGGACCCCGAAGGGGCTGTTGCCCCGACGCACGACTAGGCGTGGTAGTAGGTCTTGGCCAGTATAGAAACCCCCCCTGGGCCCTGAAACACCTCTGTCCCACGTTTGAGTGTTTGGGGTTTTTTTTATTGTGCTAACCGAGCATATTTTTGGGCAAGGATGATGCCCGGCAATTCACGGAGGCGCCTTTACTTCTCAGGACATTTCCTCGTGCCAACAACAACCAAAAAACAACAAAACACACAACAAAACAAAAAAACAAAACAACAACGAAGAAAACACACAACAATAACAACAGAAAAACAAAAACAACAACAACAACCCAAAAGAACAGCAATAACAAAACAGCCACACAACAACAAAACAACAAATTTTTCAACTATTTTTAAGGGAAAAAAAAAAACACCAACCAAACTTAAATTACGCACAAAACAAAGGGAAAATTAACCGCAACACACAATTTAAACACCGCTCAATTTAGTCACACATTGATACCTTTTTTTTTCCATTTTGCGGAAACAATAAAACACAAAAAAGGGAATGTCTTGAAACAACGCCCAATTTTAAAAATCAAATATTTTGATAGTTTCCAACCTTTAACCCCCCCCCTCCCGGGGGTTTTGGGTTTTAAGGGGGGAAAAATTTTAGTTTCGTTTCCCTTACTTTATTGTTTTTTCCCCTTTAATTTTTTGGTTTTTTTAAAGCACCAAAATTTTTTGGACGTCAGAA
>JACEFZ010013963.1:0-38640 GCA_014155875.1 Cepaea nemoralis | reverse complement strand
GGGGGATGTTGCATTTGCTTGTAAAATTGTTGTTGTAAGTATATGAATGCCCAGCAAATGACGGATTCACGGAGTAACTGAGATTATAACTATCGTCTATGGAGCACATTTCAGTTCTTAAACGCTGTTTACAAGAAGAAGACGGCGAGGAGGCGGGAGAAGTGTAGGAACAAGAGGGAGAAGAAGATGATGATGATGATAATGATCATGATGATGATGATGATGATGATCACGACGATGATGATCATGATGTTTGTACAATATTAAACTATTGAATTCTGTACTCTCTTCTATCGATAGTATGGCACAGAAACACAACAAATTGCCAATTTCATGTACGCTTTCCCTGAAGTGTGTGTTGCACGCTAATTAACTGTAACACCCGCAGAGCACTTCCGATATTGTAGTAACCTGTTGTAGAGGGATTACGGAATTTCCCAGTCTGCGCATTAGATTGAAGCCTCTCTCGGATGTACACCCACAACTTGTGGAGGAATCATTACTTAGATTGAAGCCTCTCTCGGATGTATACCCACAACTTGTGGAGGAATCATTACCAACCTTGGCTTAATCCCTCTCACGGTTTATCATCATCATCTTCATCGTCTTCTTCCACTTTTCAACCGTCAACCGTTCAAGCAGTCAACCGTTGTGGGGGAGGAATAGTTGGCGTTTCATCACGCACCATGGCACTGGATTATGTGATTTCATGTGATTGTACAATGTCTTTGATGTCGTCACTCTCTGTTCTTCTCGGGCGTCCTCTTGCTCTCGTATCATGACTTCTTTGATGTATCGCCAGTGCTGGAAGTTGGTGGTGTTGCATTCTAACGAGATGGCCAAGCCATTTGATCTTATACTTTGTATATGAGGTTGTGAAATCATGTCTGTATGCACCTTGTTTCTGACATGTAACAGCCTGCTGTGTTGGGATTGTAGCTAATAGAGTTTTGTCAGGAGACTTCTGTGGGACATTGCTGAGGTACCGAGTTCATGCTTCGTGCTTTAATCTCGGCAAACGGCTTGCCATTCCGGGTAGAGAGACCGAACCACATGGGATAACAACTAAGAGAAGTACAAATATTCATGAAATGCTCCCTGGGCAGAACACTGGGACTAAAGTGGCATGAAATAACCAGCAATGTGGAACTCATGGAAAGAACTAAATAATATCCAGCGAATCAAGAGGTGAGGAAAAATCCCTTGTGCTGGGATAGAACACACATCGAGAATACCTGAGGAAAATACAAGAGGGCTTCAAATTAAAACCTTAAATGTCCTAATGCCACTTTCAGTTGTCCAAATAGGTAGATGTAACATGGGGCTAGGTCTGGCAAGTGCGGGGGATGTGGTACGCACTACACTGAAAATACAGGTCTTCGAAGGTTTCAACCGTCGCACGGGCAGTATGAGGTCGAGCATTGTCGTGTTGCAAAAGTACACCTTTACTAAGAAGTCCACGACACTTGGATTTGATGGCGGGTCGAAACATCCTACTCCACTCATACACTTGCTGGACTGATAGGCATGCATCACCATACTGGACATTTATTCGCCGATGAATTTCTACAGGTTTCATCCCTTCACTGATTTAAAAAAAAAAAAAAAAGTAACGGATAACAGAACGCTGCTCTTCTTTGGCGCTTGTCAAAAGTGGGGCGGTCATCTTTAAACTGTCCTTAAGATGTCACCGTATTCGTCCTAGCACTATGATGTCACGTGCTTAACACACTTGGCATCCTTAAGTGCAATATTGACAGGTTACAAGACAATGGCATAGTGTTTTGTAATGTCTATCACATTTTAAATGTGTCATTTGAAGCCCCTCGTATAACTAGACACATCCTTGTGGCGAACCACGATGTGTACGATAAAGTGCTTGACCTACACCATGCAGACGAATGAATTAGAGACAGAGATTAATAATAAAGAGAGAACATGGAAGGAACTGAAGGAGATGGTAAAATATAGAGCGGCCTGGCTTGTTCTGGTTTGGGCCACTTCCTCAATGAAGGATAAAGGGCAAAATAAGAGCTGTCCTTTTCAGTCTGTCGCTCTCATCGAGGGCTACGGAAATGATTGTTGATGCCGTGTCATTTCACCTACCTCGTGTATTTTATGTTCAAGTTCTCTGCAGTTAGTCTGTGTCCATCTTCTTGCTTGTCGGGCCCTCCTTCTTTTTTCAGCAACCACGCTGTCTATAACTGTCCCTTCCAAACTGTGACCTGTAATACGCTCACAGTATTTCACTTTCCAACACTTCGGGTTGTTTTGTAAGCCAGTTTTCTTCTATATTCAGATCTTGTAGATTGATAGTATTTTTTCTCATTGGTTCGCGCTATTTTATAGTGCGTTCATAAATGTGTGCCCTCATTTACGTTCAATATTTTTTTAAAGTATCTATTGCATCGTTAAGACAATGTTCCTACCGTCTTATATTTACTACCACCCAAGAAATATGTCTTTGATAGGTAACAAGGCAACTTAAATCATGGAAAGCGGTGAACTATCTTTGATGTTTTGGCGAAAATGTGTTGAATTCACGCTAACAAACTCGTTTTACAGTAATGCACGTCAGTTCGGGTAACGACGGAAGGCATATCCGTTGCATTGTGTGACGTGCTTCTCATAAGGAAATTCCCGTCCACCACGGAAAATATTCATTATAGGACACTGATGTTTCTATGTGAAGATATAAAAAAAATGCATATTAAGCACTTCATCTCTGGCCCGTAAATTATATACCGTTTATAAACAACGATCTGTACAATCTCCAGGACAAATTATTTTTTTTTGGGGGGTGTACTTAATGATAAGGTTATATGCTAAATCTCATCATTTTCCCTCAGTTGGTTAGTGAGTTATGGAGTTTTATTCGGGAGCAAACACTTGTGAACGCACTATAAGTACACTCCTTTAACAATGAAGTTCAAAACCTCGATTCTCTTGTTTAGTAATCGCGAAATGGTGCAAGACTCACATCCGTATCTTGTCACAGGAAAGATGCATGTTCTCAAAATATTGCCCTAGGTTAGCCAATCTCTTCTCGGACTCCATATCTGCCCTCATTATCACGTCTCCTTTGGGGATGAAAACATACCAGCTAAAAGCGGTAATCTATACCCCTTGAGGGCATTTCAAGGGGCTAGTTTAGTATATTAGCGTGCAGACTTTAACGAGCACAGGCCCACTTTATATGTCTGCACAGAAGCAAACAGTTCCTGATTTAGTTGGCCTGGCCACACATGATTGCACAGCGAGACATATTGATTAATAGATCAAATATGGCGGAGGTATCCCATCAGCAGGTGGACTTCTGGTACTTGTCATATAAGACAAGACTTTTAGCCGCCATACATTGTTGTTGGTGTAATTGCCTGTATGGATAGTTGACCGGCTGCCTATTGGGCTCAAATCTGTTGACAATGAATGACCTAAATCCCGTCTAGGGCACATAAATTAAGGTTTTAGTCCCAGGCTTGTGGCTTGCTGGATCATGATATGATTACACCCTACAATGCCACACCGCAGATGTGGGGCTTTAGTGACACCAAGGAACGGACCACTGGTTTCCGGCTGTGGAAAGAGAAAGAAAAGCTCATCAACACAGTTCCCTTTGACGTGAGGTCGACACGGAAGTTTCTACACCAAACTTACTCCGTTGGATTGGTGTCTCTGAAGATGCCCAAACTACTTTAAAGACAAGGCATCAGATATAGGAGTTGCAATTCAGCCTTTGAGAGAATCCCATCAAGACTTAAGTCTCCCATTCACCCCCAGCTGGGTCGGCATTGCCTCTTGGAATTGATATCCGTTACATTTAAGAATGTTCTCAGAATTTTTGGGGAAAAGCCAAGTGGCGGGGATGGGAACTGTTCATCTCACGCCATGACATAGTTATATGAGAAATGCTACTACTTAACACTCGTAAGGAAGTATTTACATAGAGACTAAACAATACTGTTTGACTTTAGCCAATAAGAGAGACAGTAAGAAACCAAGTAAATGACCCTTTCTGCACGTCATGAGATTATTGAGGGTATATAGTGCTAGCTCTATATTTTGAGACCCAGTGCCCCTCGATGTGTGATGTGGTCAATTCCACGCTTGCAACATTTACATCTAAAAACATTGTTTAGTTTATCCTTTGGGCTTGGTCGTCTTGTGAGCCCGGGCGATTGGAAACAACTGTCCTTCTCGAAAGGGACTCAAACACGTGAACACCAGCTAGGCAGGCATGATAGCCAATGGGTCATGTTGTTGCACAGATGGTGAGCCAACACTGTTCAACCGAAGCATCAGTCACAGCACGTGACACAGCAACAATGCGAATATACAAGTGACGCTAACGCCAAGGAACGCACATGATCGGTCACAGTTAGCAAGGGAGATGGACACCAGAGTCCGTGTTACTTCAATCTTGATTAAAATGGGGGAAGAGTGGTCTTGAGGTATGGTGTCCACTTCGAGTGCTGGAGGTCCCGGGTTCAAGGCCCGGTGAATTTTTTCACGTGGACTTCTCTAGTAACAAAATTTCCCCTGGTCTCTGGGTAGAAGAGATCGGACGCCCGTGTGTATTGTTGCGCACGTTAAAAATCCCTTAGCAGTTGGAAATCGAAAAAGAGTTGTCTAACGGCGCTGCCCGTTCAAAATTTCGAGTTAAAGATATATCTAAAGTATTTGAGGATCCTCGCCGGTGCTACAGAGTTCATGCACTGAGCTGTGGTTCTCCGGACCCAGGCTTGAGTTAGGAGTAGAACAAAGCACTTATGGGTTACACCCGTGTGCCGTGATGTTGATCCGTTGCCTAAAACTAAAAAAATGTAAGATGGCAAAACAAATTATGTATCGGTGTAATCTTTCGGTGTAAGACCAATGAACAGGTCCTTCAAGAAACAAATGAAGATCGTAAACTGATTAGAGACATTAGACGCAGACAGTCAAAATTTTTTGGGCATGTTATGAGAAGAAATGAATTGGAGAACTTAGTGACAACTGGTAAGATCGAAGGGAACAGCCCAAGAGGAAGACCTAGAAGCAAATACCTGGATGGCTTGGCCTCGTGGATTGGTCGAAACAGAAACACAGAGCTGATCCACGACTCTGGTGATCGAGTGAGATGGCAAAAAATGACCGCCCACGCTTACCGGCATGGCACATGATGGATGGATGGGATGGTAATCTTTCGTAAATAAGTTGAGGACATTTTGGTCTCAAACATATATGTGCCACATTGATATATTACAAAATACCAGCCGTGGTACACAACCTGTGGTGATATTGACAGATGCAAAATCCGTAATAGAGGCGCTCATGTCTGGGAAATTGCCAGTTCTAACGACACTACTTTCTGAACTTAGCAGTCAGCGTAAGGTCACCATACAGTGGATACCATTCCACTGTGGAGTCCCGGGAAACGACAGAGCTGATCGATTGGCTAAGGAAGGAGCAAAAGAAGAACAACCTGATATGGCCATCACATACCACCAAAAGAAAAGAATGATCAAATCAGTCAGAAGGCCACCAAACCTTACTTAAGACGACTACCACGTTATAGTCAAACAGAACAGGTTATTATTCTGAGCCTCAGAACAGGACACAATAGATTACGCAACCACATGTATACAAAATTCAAGATTGGTGACTCAGCCATGTGCACATGTGGTTTGGCGTCGCTGAGTGAACTAAAAACAGTGTTACTGTATGTGCGTGTTACTGTGTGTGTGAGTGTGTGTACGTGAGTGTGTGAGTGTGTATCTGAGTGTGTGTGTGTGAGAATGTGTGTGTGTGAGTGTGTGTGTTTGAGTGTATGTGTGTGTGAGTTGTGTGAGTGTGTGTGAGTGAGTGTGAGTGAGAGTGTATGTGTGTGTGTGTGTGTATGTGTGTATGTCTCTGTGTGTGTGTGTGTGTGTGTGTGTGTGAGGAACCGCTACGTAAACACGTGTGTCCGCGAACATGTATGATATTTAGATAAAACATGAACGCAAAGCATAATAATTAATGTTTCCTTTTTGGGAAATTGACAGTCTCCGTGGTGTAGTGGTCACGTCGCCTGCCTCTCACTCTGAAAGTCGTGGGTTCGATTCCTGTCTTCGTCACTCGGTTCACGAGTACAATTTTATCCCGAGACTCCTGGAGGACGTGTCGTCGCTGAAGCTACGGAGCTCGTGCTTTGTGTGACGCGTTCAGCGGGAAAGAGACCAAACCATATGGGGTGGAACACCGGTGCTATAAAGTCGAGACTCTCGCCTTTTAAACCTGTTTATTGGGAGCCTAGGCTCTTCTTCTTCTACCTTTCATCTTCCAATGGAGCTCACGCTTGTCAGCCAACTCACACTAGCCTCTTTGTAAACCCGCTCATGGTGGTATGTTACTCCCAAGGTTTTCTACTGGATCAGGGAGCAAGTCTCACACCGACCATCTTTTGTCGCCTCTTACGACACACACCACTGGTTTCAGTGTTATTATTCTTTGCTTCACTTAAAGCTCAGCAACACCCGGACGAAACAACATCTAAGACTGTGTACTCTTCTTCTTTCGTTCGCGAGAAATGTGTCTATATCTGCCATGTTGTCTCTTGTATGAATGAATATTTCACTGTGAATGTGTATTGTTTAACGTACAGTAATGAAGTGGTGAAATAAATTCTGCGCAATTTGTCTTAAGTTGACGTCTATTACACATTGACATTGACTCATGTTCCATCTTTGAATGGCAATCTGGCTTTAGACAGTTTCTCATATTTCAGTGGCAATCTGACTTTTGAGAATTTCTCATGTTTCAATGGCAGCCTGGCTTTTGACATGTTCTCATATTTTAATGGCAACCATTTACGCGTTTCAATCAACAGTTTAATTTATTTTATTCAATCGGGCACAAAATACAATGTTATCAAAACAGTCACAACACATAATGGACGCACTCTAGTAATCATTGAAGGATGTCTAAATATTAGCATGAGGAAAAAGCAAAATCCAACAAGAGCGTAAAGAAAACAGAAACACGCCAGAATGATGAATGGTACAAACGCGTTATAGATTGACAGACGGAAGCGTTTGGAAACAGGTATATTAAGAATCTCAAAACAATCATTTCCCGTAGTGAACTTGAATAACGAAGACACAAACAATAGATTGTACGATTTATTTCCTGGCATATTTAGCTGCATCTCGTCAGGTAGATACTGCAAAATTAAAAGAACATAAACTAAAGCAATAAGATAAATCCTCCAAGCTGAAATATACAACACACATATTCACACAGTAATTTTAATTACTGTGGCAGACAATTCAAATGACTGTGTGAAAATGTATGATGTATATTTGAACTTGAAAGAGTATTCTTATTTCTTTAGTTTATGTTGTGTTACGTCTGCAGTGTGTACCTACAAGTAATTACAAGTACCTCAGAAGTCGTAGTGGGTTCGCTTGTTGGTGAGGGGCACCTGTAATAGGGAAAGCTAATCAACACACACACACACAGACACACACACACGCACACACACACACACACACAGAGAGAGAGAGAGAGAGAGAGAGAGAGAGAGAGAGAGAGAGAGAGAAAGTTCCTTGCACTAGCAGTAGTAGCATGTGTATAGACTACGCTTCAGTTCAAAGGGAACGAACGCAAAAGAAAAATGCCTGGCAATAAATATTAAGAATGGCAATGGCATGGACTGCTTTCTGCAATATGGAAAACATACTGACCATTAAAATAAATTGTCAATGTGCAATTAAAAAAACAGTGTGAAGTGCTGTATAGAACCTGCACTGCTATATGGATGTGAAACATAAACAATAAACATACAAGCTGAGGCACATGTAATGGGAGTTAGATATGTGGTTTCTGATAAAAATGCGAAGAATAACATGGACGGATGGAGAAACATATCAGCAAGTCGTATAAGAGACAAATGAAACCCTTAAATTAATACCAAATTATGCGTAGATTGTCAAGATGTTTTAATTACTGTATGTGAGAAATAAACTGGAAAACCTACTGTCAACTGACAAAATAGATGCGAAAAGAGCAAGGGGAGGGTAGAGAGCTAAATACCTGGATGGCGTGGTCATGTGGGACGAGAACACCGATCTTATTCATGACTCCGGTGATTGTGAGATGGCGAACCACGACCGCCTATGCTTATAGGCATGATACATGATGATTATGAAAAGTCTCACAAATGTTAAACTTTCATTATAACGAACATTTATATTTTATTTTTCTCATGTTCCCTCATTGAATTAGCAACTTGACGTCTGAAGGCTGCTCACATTTCAATGGGAACTATTCCAGCCATTTCAATAATCAATGTAATTTCTTGTATTCAAACGGGAATTGGGTCAATTTTATCAAAATGAGTCTATTTCACCCACGTGATCAAAATAATGGTACACTCTAGTCCAATCCATTGGCACCTTGCCGTCTTGACAGACGATAGTTTGTGCTCTAAAAAGGCATAATAACTTTTAACTATGGCGGTAGCGAGTGTGACTGATAAGGCCAATTTGCGCTGTAAATGTCCGTTCACAGTGGGTGCATGTGAACACGTGGTCATTTCCACCATCATGCACCATCTTACGTCTCAAACGCTTGGTGTGTGACTTTTCTGCAATAATTTTCTCCTTTGACTTTATTCCATTTCTGATATTTGCCCTCCATGCAACACGTTCAGCGGCGACTTGCTCCCAATGTGCATTATCAATGCCTGTATCAATCATGTCCCGCTTACACACATCTTTGTATCGTAGTAGAGGCCGACCCTGAGATCTCTTACCCATCTGTAATTCACCAAAAAAGATATCCTTTGGTATTCTACCATCATCCATCCTCCTAAGATGTCCTATCCATCTAAGTCTACGAAGACTGAGCATGGAATAAACTGTCACACAACCTGATCTTTCCAATACTTCAGTATTTGTGATTTTGTCTTGCCACTTAATACCAAGAATTCTTCGCAGACACCGCATATGAAAGCTGTTTAAATTGTTCTCTTGGTATGAGTAAGTTGTCCAGGTTTCACTGCCATAGAGAAGAGTACTAAGGACACAGGCTTGATAGACAAGGACTTTTGTTTTGGCAGTAAGCTTCCTGTTCTCCCAGACTCTTTTTCTTAACCTGTTCATTGTTGTTGCTGCCTTACCAATCCGGATGTTGATTTCCTGATCTAGGGATAATTTGCTATTTACCACTGATCCTAGATATGTAAAATGGTCTACTATCTCTAGTTCGGCGTCGTCAATAAAGATTGATGGTACCCCATGTGCACCTTGTGACATAATCTGTGTCTTCTTTTTGCTAATTGTTAAACCAAATTCAGAACAAGCATTGGAGAATGCAGATAGTAGACATTGCAATTCTTCCTCAGAGTGGGTCGTAACTGCAGCATCATCTGCAAAAAGCAACTCTCTGATCAGTACCCTCCTAATTTTGGTCTTAGCCTTCAATCTCTGAGCATTGTAGAGGCCGCCATCTGAGCGTGAGTGAATGTATATACCACCATCCTGATCACGAAATGCATATTTCAGTAGAAGTGAAAAGTATATTCCAAAGAGGGTGGGAGCTAGTACACAACCTTGCTTAACTCCACTCTTGATTTCAAATTCTTCAGAAGTTGCACCATCAAACTTGATTATACCCTTCATGCCTGTGTGGAACGATTCCACAATGGACAGAAGAGTTGGTGGGCAGCCAATCTTCTTTAGTGCCTTGAACAGACCCTCACGACTGACCAAATCAAATGCCTTTGTGAGGTCGATGAAGGCAATAAACAGTGGTTGATTCTGTTCACGGCATTTTTCTTGCATTTGTCGCAATGAGAATATCATATCAGTGGTAGACCGGTTCTGTCGAAATCCACACTGTGATTCGGGGTAGACTTGATCTCCTAGGACTTGAAGTCTGCGCAGAACAATTCTGGCAAATACTTTTCCAACAATACACAGAAGTTAGATACCCCTATAGTTGTTACAGTCGCTCCGATCACCCTTGTTCTTGTACAGCGTTATGATGTTTGAATCTTTGAAATCCTGTGGGACTTGTCCTTCACGCCAGCATAGCTCTATTAGCTGGTGGATCTGTAGAGTGAGTGTGTCTTGCCCACTCCTGATAACCTCTATTGGAATCCCATCCTTACCTGGAGCCTTGCCAGATGCAAGTTCATTTATAGCACACTTAACTTCTGTTATGGTGGGAAGTGTGTCCAGGTGGTCAAGAGTTGGCAGAGCCTCTATGGCGTTAAGGGCATCATCCGCTAGTTTGGTCTCACTTGAGTAAAGCTCCAAATAGTGCTCTACCCATCTGTCCATCTGCTGTTTCTTATCAGTGATGATTTCTCCAGTCAAGGTTTTCAGCGGTGCACTTCTTTTGATCACTGGACCACAGGCTTTCTTTATTCCTTCATACATGCTTCTTATGTCTCCCTTATCACTTGCGATTTGAATGGACTCACATAACTTGATCCAATAATCATTTGCACACTGCCTGGCAGCCTTTTGCACATCCTTCCTAGCTTGCCTAAGCTCACTCAGAGTGTTACGCGTTGGTCTTTCCTTGTTTCTTAAGAGAGCTTTCTTCTTCTTATCAATCAAGGGCTGCAGAGTCTCGCTGTTGGCCGCAAACCAGTCCTGCCTCCTATGATCCACAGTGCCGTAAACCCCTACGGCAGTTTTATAAAGAGTTTCCTTAATTTGACCCCACTTTTCATTTACTGTACAATTTTCTGGTGTATCAGTGAAAGCGTCTTCAAGTTGCTGTTGAAACTGAAAGCACTTTTCAGGATCATGAGTGTTAATAATATTAATCCTGGGGCTAGATTTGTGTTTAGCTGTGTAGATTCTCTTTGGTCTCAGTCTAACTCTTGCAACAACCAAAGAATGATCTGTATCACAGTCAGCACTGTGGTAACTACGAGTCAATGATATATGGTTCAGATGTTGTCTCCGTGTGATGATGAAGTCCAGCTGGTGCCAATGGCCGGATCTTGGATGTTTCCATGTGACCTTATGCATCTCTTTTGTTTTAAAAAAAGAGTTTGTAATACATAGGTCATTACTGGTGCAATGCTCCAGCAGCCTTTGCCCATTTTCATTCATGCGACCGATGTTGTATTTTCCAAGGGACACTGGCCATGAACTCGAGTCCTTGCCCACACGAGCATTGAAATCACCGAGCATATAAATGTAGTCAGATTTTGGAACTGCCTTGATCACGGAGTCTAACTCCTCATAGAACAAATCCTTCACATCATCAGAGGAATCGAGTGTCGGTGCATATGCAGTAATAATGGTGGCAAACCCACAAGAGGTTGCCAAGCGCAGGGATAATAGTCTTTCATTTCCTCCTGCTGGAATTTCAATCATTCCCAGTAGCGAATTCTTCACTGCAAAGCCCACACCGTGTTGCCTTTTTTCTGCCTGTCCTCTACCCTTCCAGAAAAAGGTGTAGTTGTTTTCCCTGAGTGACCCTTCCTCAGCGAGGCGAGTCTCCTGCAGGCCAGCAATATCAATGTTAAGACGATTGAGTTCGGCATCAATCACAGCCGTTTTTCTCACATCGTCAATATTGGTCAAGTCAGTGGAAAATCCTGGACACATGGTTCTCACGTTCCAGGTTGCAAGCCGTAGCTTGAGGTTTCTATTTTTATTTTTGTTTGTACCTGGTGCATTGGTTTTACAGCCTGCGATTCAGATTTTGTCCTAGCCCCAAGCACCCATTGAAGCAGGCAGGCTGTGGCGGATCAGCACCCAATTGGCTGGGGGCTGCCCAGCTTGAGGCGGGCGGTAGCTGATCAGTGACACCTATAGGTGTCTCCCACCGTCAGAGGCAACGCGTGGCGCCCCATGTCTACGCCAACTGACAAGGACTTATAACCCGTAACAGTTGCCTCTCGCTTTGATTCCGAGACCAGTAAAGACCAGGGATGGAGTTATTGCCTCTCCATAGCACAAAGCCTGGGCTGAAATATAGAGATCATGTGTTGCCCATGCAGCATGATCCCTCTCTCGGCCTGCCTAGTTCACTCCAGAGGAAAGGTAACACCCCTACATCTGGAACAAGACAAGCTGCAGAAGCTGCCGGATCAGCAAAGCAATGCTCTAACTGTCCGCCTGTCGGAGCTTCGATCCTAGACCAGTCGCCAACCAAGGCTTAGGGCCTGGTCTGCCCTGCCATGACAATTTTGTCTTTAGGTTGCATTTCCTCGCACTAGGGTAAGGCTTGTACCCTCCCAATTGCGCTCTTCCGCCCGAAGCCGTTGGCACAATGTGGGGTGTCGGGTTTGGTAAGCGCCGCCCAACGTTCGGCGCTAACAGAAACCAGGTAGTACCGTCTACTGTTATACGGTAGCTCAGTCATATCTGACTAAGACCTGACTGGCGGAACACTCTAGTATTCAATTAGGAATATATAAATATTAGAATTAGAATTAAGAAAAAAAAACGGAAAGACCAGAACAAAACACAAATAAGCAAACAGGAGATTGCATAAAGGAACGCATCACAGTTGTGTAAGGTATATCAGATTGACAGAAGGGTGCTTATTTAAATTGATATATCATGAGTTGCTATGGCAAAGGTAGCATTTGTAAGATGGAAAACATGTTCACCAATAAAATATATCAGATGCAGTCAGAAAACAAGTGTTTAAGTATACTGTTATATGTTTATGAAACTTGGGCAATAAGCAAACAAGTTGGAAAATTCTAATGTCAATGGATTTGTGGTTTCTGAGGAAAATGCGAAGAATAGCAGGGACGGACAAAGCAACCAATGAGCAAGTTCTATTAGAAACACACGAAGACCTTAAACTGACAAAAACAGTTAGAGGTAGTCAAAATATGTTGGACACGTTATGAGGAGAGAAATAAACTTAATAAACTCTCCCATTCTTGTATTCAACCAGTATTGGTGTGCTCTTCTACGCCGGCCCATTCTTCATCTTTGACTGCTCGTCTTCTTCTGACCATATATTATCATCATGTGCCATGCCGAGTGAAGCAGACAATAATTTCGCTACATAGAAATATTCCCTCCGTGTTGCTTATATAATACAAGCGCTTCGCTGCCACTCTTTCAACTTATCCAGCAATTTCCCCCTCTTTTGACCTCTCTCTCTCTCTCTCTCTCTCTCTCTCTCTCTCTCTCTCTCTCTCTCTCTCTCTCTCTCTCTCTCTCTCTCTCTCTCTCTCTCTCTCTCTCTCTCTCTCTCTTTCTCTAACAACCCCTATTTCCCCGATTGTCACAATCCTCCCCTAAACTTATAACGGAATACAAAAACCTTACTTTGTTTGTCACAGAAAAGGATGGCCGCTACCTGGGTCCACTCGTATTAAATGTTACAGAAAAGGATGGCCGCTACCTGGGTCCACTCGTATTAAATGTTACAGAAAAGGATGGCCGCTACCTGGGTCCACTCGTATTAAATGTCACAGAAAAGGATGGCCGCTACCTGGGTCCACTCGTATTAAATGTTACAGAAAAGGATGGCCGCTACCTGGGCCCACTCGTATAAAATGCACTTTCACCATAGCGATTCTTGTAACATTCTCTCACTTTGAACGCAAGCGTAGTTCATACACGTGACACTACTTCAAGTAACAGTGGACAGATTTGTGCGTGTGAATTAGCTCTCGCAATTATCAGTGCACCTCGCCATCAGGCGACCGATGTGGAGGTTGGACTTGCTACCTCTTCATCAGCGCACCGTAAGACTAAAAGCGAGCGCTCTTACTCATTCGGCTGACCTCCCCCACAGATCATAATAGGTATGATCAGTTGAAAGCATCATTACGCTTTGAATTATAATTATTTATCCTATTTCACACGCTCGTCCTTTGCACGGTATGCGGGCAATTAAATGTCTGTGTGAATTGTCTTCTTGTAATCATTAGATATAGATCTTCTTTGCCGAAACGGGATTATTAAAGCGCGGTATGGCCAATGTTCAGAATTGTCACAAAACAGGTATCAGGATAACTGTAGTGACTAGACGCTCGCCTGCCGGCCCAGGAGTCATGAGTTCCATCCCTAACGGGGGCGTATTCAAATGTTAAACACTGACTTCTGCTCCCATTTGGACCCAGACATAAATGGGTACTATGAAATGACTCGGGCAGTAAAGGCAACAGAAATAATAGTGACCACATCACTCACCAAGTGCAGATTTGTCTATCAATATATGAGTCTAGCACCGTCTGTTCATTGTGATTTGAGATGTGTAAAATTGCCCCTTACTGTATTTACAACTATTATTGCTTCAGAATTAATGACAAAGTACTGAACGTAAAAGTACCTAGCAACTCAAAAACAGCATATAAATGCTAGATAAAAGCAGGAACGGCTACAACAGGATTAACAATACAATTAGTTTGTGTTTTTATCTCTCACTTGTTCGCAGGTGTTACACATATCTAAATTTTTCATTCTGTATTTAAATAAATGCTAGTGTTGACGGCCACGTCCTGTAAAGGGCATGTAACTAACGTTTATACTATCTGAATAATGTAATTAATTGGACAGCTAAAATGAACAATCTGGACATTCTGAGGGAAGCTAAGTCGCAAAGACATCTTATCACAAATATCAGTTGTTTGGCTACATTATGAGAATACAAAACCTGGAACCTGTTGTGACAACCGGGAAGATTTGCGGAAAGAGAGACAGAGGAAGACAGCGTGAGAAGGTTCTTGACAGTCTTGTGTCATGGCATGAAGGGAGTCAACACACGAATTGATCCATACCGTCGGAGATCGCAATTTGCGGAGAGGCATGATCGCCCACACCAGCCGGCAAGGCACTGGATGATGATGAATAATGAAGCCACAAACAATAGATTGCACGATTTATTGCCTGGCATATTTCACTACATCTCGTCAGGTACATACTACATAAATCACACAATATAAACTAAAGAAATTAGATAAATTCTCCAAACTGTAATATTCACATATTTACTCAGAATGGCATTTGTCTACGACGGTATCTATACGGTTGCTTAAAACAACGAAACAAGGACATTGTACATAATAAAGCGGGACCACAGCCCTAGTGGTCTCACTGCATGTCTCCAGACGGAACACTAGCATTATCAGGCATCTCTTTTGGCGTCTGATGCACGACTGCTCATGAGCCTTACAGTCGAATTGGCTCATCGCAGAAGCGCTTTTTCGCAGTTGACGTGTCTTAATGAACCATGCCCTGTACGCTTTATCATGGATTTCGCTAATTCCAGTCAGTGAGTTGGGTATGTCTAAACTAGGTCACGCAAATAATCAATAATGCCACTGCCCCTTGATTTATTTTGCCATTCTTCGCTTTTGGAAACACAGATGGTGATCTATGTGGCTATGTCTGACATCTTATAGCAAAACTATAACACTTTATTCAAATTATTTTTGAATCAAAATTGTGTCCTCTATTTTCGAATCAATACTGTGTCCTCTATTTTGGAATCAAAATCGTGCCCTCTAGTTTCCAATCAAAAGTGTGTCCTTTATTTTAAAATCAGTTCTGTCCTCTATTTTTATGTCCTCTACTTTCTAATCAACATTGTATCCTCTTTTATTTTCGAATCAAAATTGTGTCCTTTATTTTTGAATCAATACTGTCCTCTATTTTCAAATCAAAATTGTGTCCTCTACTTTCGAATAAATACTGTGTCCTCTAATTTCGAATGTGTCAAATATTATTGTCATGACTCAAGTGGTCTCACCACCCAAGAGTGTTATGAAGATAAAGGGGTCAAGGGGACAACTTCTGACGATCGGAAACCACCTGTCGGGCTTGCTTAGTATCGGAGTTTTTATCACTCATGATGCATCAAATTCCACGACTGGTTATTGTTCAATGCTATGTAAGTCTGAACTGTGACTCATACAAACCTAATGCATCGACGTTGAAATCGACGAGTCATTAAAAATGCTTGCATCTATCGGCCTAATGTTGAATAGAGGCTTTCTGTTCAACCTCATCCCGAAGTACCATCCTTATGGGGGATGTGTTGTCGATCACTGCTTCTAGTTACTAACTAATCAGGGTGTGAAAGACGGGTACTGAAACGTTACATCCGCAAAGAGGTATGTCGAACCTTGGAACGTTAGCCAGTTTGAGGGACCAGATTGTATAGGTCGTACAATGAAGTGGTGCCCAGAAGTATTGGTCAGTGTGAAACTTAAACATGGCCTAAGCCCTTAGGGATCTCGTTGCACCAAATATGCGTGTACAGGGTCACCTTATTCAACGAAAATGTCATGGGTTTAAATCTTGTGCAGCGTCTGCTTCTATAGGTTGACACTGGTGACCTAGGTTGAAACTATTATGGGATGTTTCCTGTAAAGGTCGCGAATCGCAAACTTTGTTACAAAGTGCGTGTTTCGGAATGTGTTTTTGATTTCACAGTGGGAGATTAGAGGATGTTTATTAATTCAGTAGGATATATCATGTCTGAAGCCTCATTTCAGTCCTTCAAAGCATTGAGCCAGACGAATCTCTCTCTCTCTCCCTCACTCTCTCTCTTTTCCCCTCCTATCTCTCCCTCTCTCCATCTGTCTGTATGAACATGATGGTTAGATTCCTCTCTTTCTCTTACCTCTCTCCTGTCTGTATGTGAGTCTGTTTTTATGTCAGCATGTCTATCTGTATGTATGTCAGTCTAGAACTGCCCCACATATTAGAAAAAGGCTAGGCTTTTGAGAACAAGAGATTAAAGAAAATTGTCGAATAGCACAGCGAGTCCTTTATATAGCTTGTAACTGCAACCTCCTTCCCGAAAGCCCAAATGATGCCATATCATTCACGAGTGAGTACCAAATTTAAATACCACATTTTATATATATATATATATATATATATATATATATATATATATATATATATATATATATATACCACATTATATATATATATATATATATATATATATATATATATATATATATATATATATATATATATATATATATATATATATATATATATATATATAATGTGGTACTTGTCATATAAGACAAGACTTTTAGCCGCCATACATTGTTGTTGATGTAATTGCCTGTATGGATAGTTGACCAGTTGAGTAGTTATATATATATATAATCGAATTTCCTGACAGCTGGCGTAGGTGTTCATGTCTCTCCACAGATAGCGGTCTTTGGTGTTCTGGATCAATTCTGAAGATGCTATTCCTCCATGCCACCGTCTCAATCCATCCAACATTATTTCTCTTTGTCTACCTCTGCCTCTCTTCCCCTCGATCTTTCCAGCTGTCATGGTGTTCACCATTACCGCTCTTCCCGTCACATGACCAAATAAAGCCTGTGTCTATTTCTGATTGTTGTATATAATGTTCTTGTTTGATTAGCCTCTTTCATATATATATATATATATATATATATATATATATATATATATATATATATATATATTAGTTAGCAGGCTTATCTGTTTGTTAATTTCTGCTCAAGTTGTGTGGTCAGTAGTTGCTTTATGAACGGCCATAACTCATATCATTGTGAAATTCAACACAAAGCGATCGGCTGATAAACCACGTGCGGCTTACATTGAACCAGGTGCGTCGAGATTGTGAAATTCCATTCACAACCTCTAGGCCACACACGCCGACTTCCTCTAGATAAAAAAAAACACCAAATATAAAACTCCCCACTTCGGATATAAAACATTCATTTATTGAGTATCGTGTTCTTTTCAGAACCTCGCTCCCATAAAAACCTCCGGAAATCTTCTCGGTCATATACAAGATTTCCCAAGTCCGATGTGCCCATCTGGAGATCATCTGCCACATCCTGCACCCATCTTCTCTTTCGTCCTACTCTTCCTCTCTTCCCGGGCATATACCCCTCCATTACTGCTCTCTCCAACCATTCACGATGCTTGAAGTGACTGAAATATTTCTGTGTTCTTTGTTTTATCGTCTTTAGTAGCCAATCTTCTTCAATATTCAGACAGGAAAAGTTAATACACTGAGCATGGACTACATGCTACCCATCTCCTGGGCACATTTAAAGTGTCGTTGTCACATCAGCTAAGTATGGCTTCTTCGTCACACAAATGTCCCCGAATTGAGTGCTGATAACGCTCACGTTAGACTATTATCCGGATTACTGTCAATCGGGGAGAAAAGACCACAAAGTGCATGGACTTGTCCGAAAAGGGGCTTCGTATCGTGGTTGAGCTGTGCAAGACGTGTGTGTTTGGGGAAGCTAGCTGGTGCTGGCCAGACCACTAACGCGTACTGTCTCGCGTTAATAGATTAACGTCAACGGATGGGTGCGTGAGAGTGTGTGTGTGTGCGTGTGTGTGTGTGCGTGTGCGTGTGCGAGTATGCTTGTGTATATATGTGTGTGTGTGTGTGGCTGTGCATGTGAATGTGTATGTATGTGTGAGTGTGTGCGTGTGTGTATGTGTGTGTGAATGCATGTATGTGATTGTGTGTGTGTGTGTGTGTGTGTTTTATATGCGTGTGTGTGCGAATATGTGTTTGTAATTCCTGGTGCACTTTTGAAACCGAACGGGTGACAAGAGGGTAACTTAACGTTTTTAATTTCTCCACTCCCTTCTCTCTGTTTTCCACCTGTAAGTTTTACTACTCCTTCTCAGCTTCCTCCCACCACCACCCACCTCCGTATAGTGTTGTTCTTATTTCAGCTGTCAAACAGAAACGTTTCCTTCCTCCTCCTCCTTCTTCTCCGCATCCTTCACCATTTACCTCACCTATTCCTGCTGTCTCTTCATCGGCTATCAAATAACGGTCTCAGGTCTTCCTCCAATTCCTCCTCAACCACCTCTCCTCCTCCTCCTCCTCTTCCCTCTCCTCCTCCTCTCCTCCCTCTTCCTCTTAAGTCCATTTGATAATGTTTTTCTCCCCTATGTTAATGTAACATGCACATTTGATGAATGAAAGATGAGTGATTGAAAGGGCCGAATGTAAGACGGGCCTGCATGCCCTATTTGTTACCCTTTTAAAATAAAGTTTGTTCGTTCGTTCGTTTGTTCGTTCGTTCGTTCATTCGTTCTTCTTCTTCTTCTTCTTCTTCTTCTTCTTCTTCTTCTTCTTCTTCTTCTTCTTCTTCTTCTTCTTCTTCTTCTTCTTCTTCTTCTTCTTCTTCTCCTTCTTCTTCTTCTTCTTCGTCTTCTGATCCTAGACATATATTAGCAATCATTACAATCCACTATCATCTGTAATCTGCCTGTTAAGAATGAAATACGTGCCCTATATTATTATTAGTTTAACCGTTGTTTAATCATTGCCATACATTGTTCTCTATCTTCATCTGTGTCTCTTGTCTTTTATCTTCCCGCATAAGGCTATGTTCTTTGTTTTATCTGTTCTGTTGACATACCTGTCACAGAATGCCGCTATCCACCACAATGACTCTCATCCCACAACAAATTATTCAAAAAGAGGAATGAGAAATTAGAGGAATAAACCTTCATAACACTGCGGCTCAGCGTCTACCAACCTATGACGCAAGATTGCCCAGGCAACCTGCCTACACACAAAGTGAACGAAGTCTGGGTTCCTACGTCTGAGGAGTCTCAAAGTTGACGCCATAGTTAGCCAAACATTCACCAGCTGAGAATAAGAGTAAACTTCTTGCTTGATAAGAATCCCCGGGTTAACGCCTGTCGGGGGAACCCTGAGACCGAATGGAGACATCTCTCTGTCAACAGGTGTGAAATGGCCAGTCACTCAGGGAGAATTTACGGTGGACTGGAGAACTTTCAACTACATTAGGTGTGAACTGAAAAGGCTTGTTTACGAAACCCCCTCCCCTAACACACCACGGTCTATACGTAGAGTGAGAAATTGAAGGGACGCCTACAGATAAAACAATAAGAATACTACCTTCTCGGACATCTCAAATTAGAATTGTTGTCGAGAAGATCAGCTCTCAACTAGAGCTCCAGGTTTTAGATCGTGTTCAGTGAAACGAGGAACAAGCAGGCGGAGCCAAGACCGGCATTTGTTCCGAATATCGAGTCAGCTGATGCTATTTGATTTTAAGCGGATCTCACCTGTAACCCGGTCACACATTCGGGCATTTCACAAGTACCCTGAGAATTTATGTTCAGGTGTTACTTTCATACATACTATATGTAAATGTCTTAAATGTCGTATCATAGTACTTATCATCATACCACCCAGTTTCATGTTGTTTTAAGTTTTGATATTAATAGAGAATAAATATGGTAGTAGTTTGATTTAACTCATAGGTCAATCTTAATTTTCTAAGCGTGCATACGTGTGTGTGTGTGTGTGTGTGTGTGTGTGTGTGTGTGTGTGTGTGTGTGTGTGTGTGTGTGTCTTGGTGGGGGAATTATTGTAACCAAGAGAGGGGTATTGTCTCGCCCCGCCTTGTAGACAAGCAATAGACTTATACCTAGGCATCTAACCTTCTCCTTCCTACTCCTTGGGGGTACCAAGAACAGCTGATTTTACTTTTTAAACGAGCCATATCCAGCTGTAATTTACAGTAGCCAAGGACACGGTCTTTATTTCAGCCGTATAGATATTGTCCCTGGTTTCTTGATGGGATCTGGGGTGTAAGGGATCTAATCCAGCACCCATAATTAAACCCCAGTGTGAGAAACAGTGACTACTGATATACTGGAAGGCACGTCTGGAATCTAATTAGTCAACTGACCGAATTGGTGGCAGCGCCCGTGACTTTTGACAAATTGGTTGCCTGTCCGATGTTAAAAATAATCACTAGATGACAACACCCCATAAATTTCATTTGTTTTTCCATATGATTTCGTTGACTGATCTAGTACCACCTCTAGCTGAGAGTACCTTAGTTTTGGTTGTTAAATTTGGTTACAACATTCTCAAAAGTCATATCTCCGTTGCCTGCAGTTGCCCATCATTTCCATTTTAATTGTCCAACATTCCTATCTACTCGTATATACTGGCACACTGCCGTCTTGACAGGCGATAATGTTTACATTGTGTTTCAACACAGGCGTAATACCTACAACCCACGGCTGTAGCGAGTGTGACTGATCAGACCAAATCTCGCCGGAAATGTTCTTCCATAATTGCCTATATGCAAACAACGTCATTACTAGAATATATCATCATCACCATGTGCCATGCCGATAAGCGTGGGCGGTCATGTTTTGCCATTTCACAAGATCACCATAGTCGTGAATCAGCTCCGTGTTCTTGTCTCAACCATGCCATATGACCAAGCCATCCAGGTAAATGCAGTTCAGGGAATCGAGGCGTCTCCTTCTGCCCTTTATCCTCCATAAGAGCATAGTCCATCAGCCAACACTCGCCAAGCCTCCTAGCTTCTGCTACCTCTTTCAGCTCCCTCAGTGTCATTTCTATATTATTCCTCTTTAATTCTGTTCTCGGTGCGTTTTAAGATCTCTCCGTGTAAGATCTCTCCGATTTCGTTGACTGATCTAGTACCACCTCTAGCTGAGAGTACCTTAGTTTTGGTTGTTAAATTTGGTTACAACATTCTCAAAAGTCATATCTCCGTTGCCTGCAGTTGCCCATCATTTCCATTTTAATTGTCCAACATTCCTATCTACTCGTATATACTGGCACACTGCCGTCTTGACAGGCGATAATGTTTACATTGTGTTTCAACACAGGCGTAATACCTACAACCCACGGCTGTAGCGAGTGTGACTGATCAGACCAAATCTCGCCGGAAATGTTCTTCCATAATTGCCTATATGCAAACAACGTCATTACTAGAATATATCATCATCACCATGTGCCATGCCGATAAGCGTGGGCGGTCATGTTTTGCCATTTCACAAGATCACCATAGTCGTGAATCAGCTCCGTGTTCTTGTCTCAACCATGCCATATGATCAAGCCATCCAGGTAAATGCAGTTCAGGGAATCGAGGCGTCTCCTTCTGCCCTTTATCCTCCATAAGAGCATAGTCCATCAGCCAACACTCGCCAAGCCTCCTAGCTTCTGCTACCTCTTTCAGCTCCCTCAGTGTCATTTCTATATTATTCCTCTTTAATTCTGTTCTCGGTGCGTTTTAAGATCTCTCCGTGTCACTGACCCGACTGTTTATAGACAAGAAATCGTCTAGCAACACTGTTATCAAATATTCTCCTTATGGGTCTTACCCAGGCCAGCGTCTTCACTTCTTGATTCACAGGTATTTATTTAGTTCTCTCGACAAGCTCTACATTGGGGATTACATCATATTACTTGAATCCTTCTAGTCTCCACAGACAAAGGGATCGAATTTCCAGCGGAGTCGGTGAAGAAATCTACACCTTCGCAGAACATAGCCATTCACTTACTTTTTACAGAACATAGTCATCTTACAGAACATAACCATTCACTTACTTGTTCGGACAACCAGAAACTGCAATCATGGGTCAGACTAAATACCCATTTTAATGTGCAAAGCAAGGAAAAGCTACCACATAATCTTCCAAAACATGTAGGAGTGAGAAGTTCCGGATCTTTTCTAACTGAATGACCAGGCATATCACAACACATTTTTAATTCCTCATCTGTCCTTTTGACCAACCGACCTTTTGAGTTACCAAACCCCGAGCCAGATACACATTTCATGAGGCTTCAAACTCGTGTACCAACAAGACAGTGGCCGATTACGTTACTACGCAGCCACTGGGCAAGGCAAAAGTAATAGGCACAAGACATTTTACACGCGTATTAGACATATGCCGATCTCCCTGGCGAAGGGTGTTAACGACTTTCTCCATAATCACATATATCCACGTGAGGAACACAGCTGCGAGATATTCGGTAGTGGATCGCGTCGCGTTGGTTACTTAAGAGGTATGTCAGTCGGTCGCTCAAAAGCAGTGGCAAACTACTGAACGTAATCTTGCCAAGAACATCAACAATAGCTGAATAATGCTGGTTGACTGCAACGTCCTGTAAGGGATATGCAACTTTTAAAAAAAATGAGGCATATATTGTTAGGTCCATCGTTTTATAGAGGACTCTGAAATCCAGAGGTGATATATGCGAAATGAAGGTCTCGCCGACTGTCTTAACTTCCCAACACATTTCATGATTCCCGTTTAAGGCTAGAAAATGTCTGGGAGCTCGGTGCATATTTTAAACAACCATCTGCGTGCGGATTCGAGCCAATGACCACCACCACCAGGCATACAGGCGTCCATCAACTATACTACCACGGCTTCACTACTACGGCTACACTACCACGGCTACATTACCACGGCTTCACTACAATGGCTTGACTACCACTGGGCACCCCGCTCTGACATACTCTTCTAGTGCACAATCACGCCTGTGAGCTTTCCGGCCTGTCCCTTGACCTGGTGACATATCCCAAATGACAATGTCACCGCACGCTGTACTTGAGTCATTGCGCAGGTGGCGTTTGGTGTGCAAAAAGTGACGTCGGTTGGGTTATTTATATTTCCTATGGAAACGGAGAGGAGAGTCCGTGGCGAAGTGGTTACCCCATCTGCCTTTCGCTCCGAAAGCTTCTGGGTTTGATTTCGGGCCACATTGTTCGGTTTAAGAGTGTAATTTTCTTGGAGACTCCTAGGGAAAGAGAGAGGGGGGTCGTCGATGAATGTACGGAGTTCGTGCTTTATGTGACTCTTTCAGCAGGACACCCTGTGGAAAGAGACCGTGTCATATGGGATGAAACCCGGTGCAATGAAGTCGTCTCCTGGCTGGCTGGATCGATCCGGGATCCCTGGTCAAATAGGTGGCCAGATTTTTCCTCACTTAGCGAGACGATGAAAGCAGGTGTCGAACCCTTTGTTTTACCATGCTCATGACATCATGAATTATAGCTCCATATCAACTACGCCAACGCGTCTAGGAACAGTTATGACCCACTTGTCATTAATGTTGGCGGCGTAGCTGAAGTTCTTTGACCTACAGACATCTGCCAATCAGACCATCCCCCAAGTTCAAAGTTACACAATTATCCGCCACTTTCCCTGATAACTTCCGGTCGCATAATTAGTAAGTGATGGAAGATGGGAGAAAGGGCATTATAAATACTTTATAGAATGTGGGATATTCTATGTTCTTCTTCTTATAGTCCATGCCGTGTGGCGTTGGTGATCATGTCTGTCCACAGATTTCTATCTTTTCAATCATTTCTGATACGTTATAATTTCTCTTTGTTTCCCTCTGCTTCTCTTTCCCTCCAGGTGTCCTGTTGCTACGACAAACCCCAGCTTTCCTCTTCTTATGACACACCCAAAGAATGTGGACTGTCTTCTTCTGATGCCAGTAACAAGTTCTCTTTGTGAGTGAACTTCTTTTAAGATATCTTTATTTCTTTCTATTTGTTCAAGGTGTTCTCCTCATTCTTCTACAAAAACACATCTCAACAGCTTTCACATAATTCCTCACTTATCTGCTAATTGTACATGATTCGCTTCCGTACATCAGGATCGGCTCAATTTAAGAACTCTTGTAATTTTATATTAGTTTGTTGCAAGTTCTTTACATGACGTCGCAATTAACCTCAGCAATTTTTGACTGTGATTTTTAGGCAAGATTACGTTTAGTAGTCTCCCATAGCTTCCTGACCGATGCTCATACCACTGTTAACAATCAACGCAAGATGGCCGGCTTTACAATGGCCTGCAGCTAATCTTTAGCGCTGATTGTGGGACTGTGAATCGCGTCCGCTACCCCTGTGTCACAGCGCCGGGAATCGTACTTTATATTACAGGGGGAGCTATATAAATACAGAAGTTGGAGAATTTCTGGCCAGACAGTGCTATACAACTTAAAATACAACAAGCGCCGTTGAGCAGATGCTTGAGAAGAGCTGATAACTTAACTATCCGAGACAGAGTAAGAAATGATGTTGTCAGATAGACAGACAGTAGGATCAACACCTTATGCCATCTCTCAACACAATCAACTACCAACAATGGAGTTACATCAAAGAAGATCTGATAGGAGAGCAAGAGGACGCCCGAGAAGAAAATAGATGACGATATCAAAGAGATTGTACAATCACACTGAATGTTACTATCCAGTAGCACCCATTAGTCGCTGGAGTGTCAACTATTTCTCATCACGACACTTGACGGCAAAGGTGCAAGAAGATGATGATGATGAGGATGAAAATGATGATGATGATGATGATGATGATGATGATGATGATGATGATGATGATGATAACCGTTGTATAGAACAAGTGTGAAAGTAGCCAGATCTAGAGGCACTTACTCGCTGTTCATTGATTGAAAGCCAGATTATAGACTCCTGGAGGATATGGCGAGAACTTCAAACGCATCTGTGCTATTGATGAATAATAATTTACATTTTAATGCTATCTTCTGTTTCTGTTCTTTTACTTTGTAACTTCCTTTGCCTAACCTTTCATCTTTTGTCATTTTATACTTCGCATAATAATAAATTTGCCACTTATATGTCTTCATGCTGTGTATGATATATTTCAGTTCTATCTGCCCCTGTCTATTATTGATTAATCTGCGACTTTATTTGTGGCTGCTTCTTCTTCTTCTTCTTCTTCTTCTTCTTCTTCTTCTTCTTCTTCTTCTTCTTCTTCTTCTTCTTCTTCTTCTTCTTCTTCTTCTTCTTCTTCTTCTTCTTCTTCTTCTTCGGTGTTGATCGTTCTCTAGTTCTAAATACACGGCATGTTCGGTTGTAGGCAGAACAAGTTGCTTGACTTAGTGTGAAAAAAAGAGTGAGAAATTACGCTCACAATTTGCCATAGATAATTTACTCAACGGAGCATTTAGCAAAGCATTTGTTGGTTCTATAGAAAACCACTACGGAATTTCCCCTACTAATAATTGTAACCGTTAGAAAAATGACACTGTCCGGAAACAAGGCATCATGCCTTTTGACGTTTTCATTGTCTGCGCTTTAGTTCCGCCCCGTTAGCCAGCATAAATGTCCACAGGCTGGATTTTGTCGGAGCGGTTTCCAGCAAATGATATCGGGGCAAATAATGTGATTGATAGAGCTGTTGATGCAATGCACGGGAGACAATGACGCGAACAAAGGAACCCCTGAAAGCCACAACGTGATATGATGTTCGATTGTAGGCAGAAAGAGTTGCTAGACTAGGTTTCATTCTCACAAGATGTCTGCACCGCATCGTAATCATCCTCATCATTATTATCATCATCATCACCAGCACCATCTTCAACATCGCCATTGTCGTTATCATCATGATCATTAACCTCAGGTGCTTTGCCAAGTGACATGGGCGATCACGTCTCTCCGTAACTCCCGTTCTCGGGCACTATGGATCAGTTTATGTGAGGAACATTTCTATTTCATTAAGTAAGAGTCTCAAGTTCCAGGGAATGTTGCATGTCATCAGCAGGACTTTGGGAAAAAAAAACCAAGCCTAGGTTGATTGTCTGGGTAATTTTATTGTCAGTAGTTTGCCATTGCTTTCTGAACGAGAAGTCAACGCTGAAGTACAAATGACCAGTGTGGGAGTTGATCCCGCTACCCCGCCAACAGCACACCGGAATTTTAAGTTTATAGAGCGCTTTATGCTTTCAGTCAGGTCGACTGTTATTCTCAAGCTGTATCATGCGTAATGTTGAATTAGCTGAGTTCTTCTTCTTCTTCTTCTTCTTCTTCTTCTTCTTCTTCTTCTTCTTCTTCTTCTTCTTCTTCTTCTTCTTCTTCTGCGTTCATCCGGAGTGTTTTTTTCCCCGAATGCAATTACGGTGTGTCTAAGTTAGGCACCGTTGGGCCGAGATCCTTAGGCCAACACATCCGACTGTATCGTGCATTTTTGTTCAGGTTACATTCATGGGGACTCTCACTGTTGTGATGCTGTTCACATCCAAGCTGGTCAAGTTAGAACGGTCGAAGACTTCACGGTCAGCCGTCAAGGGAAGGCAGGAGCAGACCATGATATTTTCCGCAATCCGGGGAGGCTTCCATAATTGCAGGGCCGACACATAGTGCTCTCGTGCTGGGCTTACTCCAGGAATCGCCACGTCCTGCACATGGCTGCTTTAATTCCTCACTTCCACGTATTGGGCATTTCGCGCACCACAGGTCGCTCCTGCACAAGCCAGGAACGGTCAGTCTGTAGACGACTTCCACTCAGCGAGCTTTCGGTTCGGACGTGTACCCGGAAAACAAGATTGCCAGAGCTGTTCCGACGGGAAAACAAGATAGTCAGAGCTGTTCCGGCTGCAAGATAAAAATAGTCAGAGCAGTCCCGGGCACCAAGGACATTTTACTCGGGCGTTTTCCCGTTCTGCTTGTTTTTTATGTGCCCTTAGGCCTGCATATCCGACTTCAGCGGACATTTATGTGCCCTTAGGCCTGCATATCCGACTTCAGCGGACATTTATGTGCCCTTAGGCCTGCATATCCGACTTCAGCGGGCATTTATGTGCCCTTAGGCCTGCATATCCGACTTCAGCGGTCATTTATGTGCCCTTAGGCCTGCATATCCGACTTCAGCGGGCATTTATGTGCCCTTAGGCCTGCATATCCGACTTCAGCGGGCATTTATGTGCCATTAGACCTGCATATCCGACTTCAGCGGGCATTTATGTGCCCTTAGGCCTGCATATCCGACTTCAGCGGGCATTTATGTGCCCTTAGGCCTGCATATCCGACTTCAGCGGGCATTTATGTGCCCTTAGGCCTGCATATCCGACTTCAGCGGGCATTTATGTGCCCTTAGGCCTGCATATCCGACTTCAGCGGACATTTGCTAGACCGGCGTGCCTTCCCGTGGTTTCGAGGGACATTTGACTCTTACTGCTGTGGTGTCGTCCACATCTCTGCTGGTCAAGATAGAAGGGGCAAAGACTTTACGGTCAGTCCTCAATGGAAGGCGGGGACAGCCCATGGCCATTCCCCGCTATCCAAGGTGGCTTCCATAATTGCAGAGCCGGCACGTTGTGCTTTGAGACTGTGAGACTGGACTCACCCGAGGAATCGCCACGTCCTGCTCATTGCTGCTTTAATTCCTCACTTACATGTAATGGACAATTCCTTCGGCCCTTATCGCTCCCCGCATAGACCAGACGGGTCAGTCTGCAGACGACATTCACTTAGCAAGCTTCCGGTTCGGACTTCCGCGTAATGGATTCGCTAGGCAAACGTTCCATTTCGTGTTAATGAGACGTTTCCTACCTTAGTCTGAAGACGACATTCACTCTGCAGTTTTCACTTCGGTCTTCCACACAATGGATTCGGTAGCCAAGCATTCCATTTCATGTTAATAAGATGTTTATCCACCTTTGTCTCCGCTCACTCAGTGAGCTCTAGTACAGACTTGAATCGTAACCACTAAGTGCGATTGGGACGCTTTTCCACCTTTAGTGGCGCTATCAAGGTTGGTTACATGTGCTGCCGGCTCAGCACCTTACCTCCATGCAGCAGAAAGCGATTAACGACCATGCTCTCTCATCCGGGGACCCCTTTTATCCCTCGGATGAGAGCCTTCGAACAGATATCTGGACCAAGCATGTAGCAGGCTTAGCATCTCACCACCATTTTGCAGTGTGTGAGTATCGGCCCGGCTCTCACATCCGGGGGATGTTGATTTAGAGGCGTTCAGGCCATATCCCTCAGCGGATAGCCTTAGAGTATGTACCCGGACCAAGAATTCGTGGCATCGTGCGATTGTTTCTTACTTTGACTGCTATCCTCAGTCTACCTGCAGAGCAACAGGTTGTGTGTCTCTTGTTCTGGTCCCTACCCCAAAACCTGTCCGACATGTAGTTGTGCTTCCGTCGGCATAGCTCTTGGGGTCATTGGGACACGCAAGCCCCTCTACCTCGACAAGGTGGAGACACGTCAGAGGCGGAGCTGAGTTCATTTGAATCCAGTTGAGTTGAGTCGAGTTGAGTTGAGTTGAGCTGAGCTGAGTTGAGTTGAGCTGAGTTGAGTTGAGCTAAGAACCGACATCACTGCACTCATGACATTCCCATATCCTCTTCGTTCCCTCGTTCAATAACTAGCGAAGAGTCATACTACCAATCGTTCCCACCGCTATCTGATTGAAATTATCCCCTGGTCTTTCCTCTCAGTTCTGAGATTCTTCTAGAATCCTTGCAGATCCCCTGCCATGTCATTCTTTCCACATACGTGTTCTCGATCTCTTTCCCCGCCTTCTCCACCTGGTCCCACAGGCGCTCGACCACCTCTCTCTCTCTCTCTCTCTCTCTCTCTCTCTCTCTCTCTCTCTCTCTCTCTCTCTCTCTCTTGTCCATAGGTAATCTATCAACAAAAGGTGTATTCTCTGCCAGCCTATCAGCCTGTTCATTTCCTCGCACTCCCGCGTGACCAGGACAATTCTCTCAATCTGTGGCGCCTGAAGTGAAGTGAGCCATTTCACAGGAAATATTCCTTTCTCCACCATACGAAGCATACTCCTTGCGTCCGTAATGAATGCAATGTGTGGTGCAGTGGTCTCCTTTAACCAACGGGATGCCACTGTTACTGACTACACCTCCATTCTCTTGCTGGAGGTCGTAATAATCTTCAATTAGCTTTACATGTAATAGCAAGACGAGGTGTGCATGTGTGTGTGAATTTGCTTGTGTTTAGGTGGGAGAGCTAAGGGTGTGGTCTTAAAGGCAAAGAGACGTCAACCAGAACATGTGTGGTAGCCTCTATTTCACATCATTTGTTGTTACGTTGACTCGCTTTGAACTCCAACGTAGTCCTATACACGTGCTACTACTTCTAGTGCAGTGGAATTATTTTTGCGTGTGGATTAGCTTTCCCTAGTCCCTCGCCATCAGGCGAATCTACCCCGATATCAGAGGTACTTGTAATTTACATCCCAAATCAATGATTCAATGTCAACATTTGTGTCCAAATAATCGGTATAGGGACTGAATCCACTACCTCGACATCAGCACACCGGATGTTTAGGAGCGAACGCTCTTACCCATTCGGCCCCGCTTACCTCAGTTCCACATCATGATCGCGAGTTTCAGTGTCCCATTGTTGTATTTGACCGTTGTTTCATGAAGGGACAACCCAAACTGCACAATATAATAATAAGCTGCAGCGCTCATTGTTGTATTTGACTTTGTCGTTATAAAGTAAGAACTCAAGCACTACAACACGATTACAGATTGCAGTGTCCCATTGTTGTACTAGACTTTGTCAGAACGTGAGAACCTAAACTCTAAAAACATGATCTCTCATACACACACACACACACTCACACACACGCGTGCGCGCACGCACGCACACACACACACACACACACACACACACACAACATGTAAACACGAGGAAGACAATTTAGTGAATACATTAAGGCATAAAAAAAAAGATACTGGATGAAATGAATGGAAAGATGTAAAAATGAGAACAATGAAAAGAAAATGGGGGGGGGGGGGGGGGGGGGGGAATGGAAAAGAAAATATTCTACTTCTGTCAGAATCCCAGGCTGTGATACTAACATGAATCTTGACCTGATTAGATACATGTTAATTAAGTATATTCCAGATTATCAGACACATTTTATATGTAATTAATGAGCTAATACTGTCTTATGACATACTTTATGTATGTAGTGAATGAGCTCATGGTATCTTCTGAGATACATTCTAAAAATAGCCAGTCAATTAACTATACACCAACTTATCAGATACATTCTACATGTAATGAGTGGGTTAACGATATATTATCCGATACATTTCTGTGTAGTGAATGAGTTAATCAATATGGTATCAGATACATTCGATATGTAGTGAGTGAGTTAAAGATATATTATGAATGCATTCTTTTTTTTCCCGCATATCCATTACAGGACATCGCTGTCAACATCAGCATCCTTCAGCTGATTGTTGATTTCTTGGCAAGATTACGCTCAGTAGTTTTTCATTGCTTTCTGAGCGACCGGCTCACATACCCCGTAAGTTACCGACGCGGAGAGAACCGTTATCAATTCTCGCGCACGTCACGTCACATTATGAGAGTATATGGGATTACGGAGAAAGTCGTGTAACTCCTAGACCAGAGAGACCGGCAAATGCATTCTAGCTGAAGTGAATGAGTTAGTTAATATCTTATAAGATACATTCTTTATGTAGTGAGAAAACCAAAGATATTTTATCAGATTCTATATGCAGCCAGTGAATTAACTGTACTCCACCTTATCATATACATTTCATACGTGTCCTGTGAGCTAACTATATATTTCACCTTATCATATACATTCTATACGTTTCCTGTGAGTTAACTATACGCCAATATATCAGATACAACCTCAATATAGACAGTGAATTAAAGTCAGGCAATAGAATCACTGGCATGCTACACCTGTGTAAAGCCCTACACCACAAAGGTGTTACAAGCTCCGCTTGGACCATGTGTGGGCCCTGGGGCTTTTCGTTAGGAATTTCCTGAGCTCAAAGCACGGCTTTGGGAACGGATGCGTCCTTTGATCCGTGACTCCAAACACAGATCTTCATCTGACGCTTCTTCTAGGGAAACAAGGACGTCGGAAACAATTCCCACCTGCCTCGGGGAGCACAAACAGACATAAAACATAGTCTCTGTTTGCTTCGTGTGTCGTTTATTATGCATCCACCCTTTTTTTTTTGGTTTGTTTTCATAAGGGTATATGAAGCCATAGGAAGCTGGTGTAGTGCAATGGCTGGTTTGCCTGGAGGTCGGGTGCTTGTGTATTCGAACCCCATTCGTGGAGGGGGTGTGTTTGTCATCGACCTGGGCTTCCAAGTCGACCTAGCATGACATGAATGTTCTTAGCCGGACGTTGCAGTCAACCCCGGATTCATGTTATTGACAATTTAACGTAAAGTAGTTTAATATTGCTTTCTGAATGAGAAGTCAACGGTTAAGTGTAACTGAACTGTGTGGGGAATGAACCCGCTACCTGCCTTCTGTCTCTGTGATGGAAATATGGCAAGTGATGGATACATGGCAGGGGATGGATATATGATAAGTGATGGATACATGGCCGACGATGGATATATGACTTGGGATGGATATAAACAGAGATGGATATATGGGATATGATGGATACGTCGTAGAGGATGGATATATGGCAGAGAATTGATATAATGCAATTGATACAAACACGCTAAGTGGTGAATATATGGTAAATAATGAATATATGGCACTTATAAAAATCATATCCCGGGAAGGTTAACCCGGTCAACAAATGCCCGCAGAAGTCGGATGTGTCGGCCTAACGGCGCAAGAACGCAGCTCTGCTGTAAACAGGCACAACGCAATCACGTCCGAAAAAAAAACTCCGGATGAACGAAGAAGAAGAAGAAAATCATATATTGGAAACAATAAGCTACCATAAGGATTGATAATGAAGTGAGACAATATCAGCCTATGAAGAAACGTGTTAGGCAGGGATGTGTAATGTCTCCAGATCTTTTTTCCCTGTACAGTAAAAATATTTTCAGAAATGTAGAAGATATAAATGGAATCAGCATTGGAGGACATAACATCAATAACATTAGAAATGCAGATGATACAGTATTGATTGCAGACAATGAGCAGGATCTGCAACAATTAGTAGATGCGGTTGTTGCACACAGTGAACAACTGGGTTTAGAATTAAATTGTAAAAAGACACAGATTATGGCCGTCACTAGGAAGAACGAAATACCACAATGTAATATACAAGTAAATGGGAATACTCTTCAACAAGTGAATTGATACAATTATCTCGGAACAGTCATAACATCTGATGGGAGATGCCTTGAAGAGATTAGAACAAGAATCGTCATGGCGAAAGTAGCCTTTGGCAAGATGAAAAACATACTGACCAATAAAAATATATCAACTGAAACGAGGAAAAGAGTGTTGAGGTGCTACATAGAGCCTGTTCTTTTGTATGGATGTGAAACTTGGACAATGAGCAGTCAAGCTGAAAAACATCTGATGGCTGCAGAAATGTGGTTTATAAGGTGAATGCAAAGAATACCAAGGACAGACAGAAAAGCCAATGACCAAGTACTACAAGAGACATATGAAAATCGTAAATTTATTAGAGAAATTAGACGTAGACAGTCAAACTTTTTTGGACATGTTATGAGAAAAAATTAATTGGAGAACTTGGTGACAACTGGCAAGATAGAAAAGAACAGACCAATGGGAAGACCGAGCAGTAAATACCTGGATGGTTTGGCCACATGGCATGGTCGACACAGGAACACTGAGTTGATCCACGACTCTGGCGATCGAGTGAAATGGCGAGTCATTACCGCCCACGCTTTTCGTCATGGCACATGATTGATTGAAAGGGTATACGGTTTAAAATGTTAGTTGCATATCCTTTACAGGACGTCTCAGTAAACCCCATCATTTTTAGCTGTTTGTGATTTCTTGGCAAGTTTACGTTCAGTAGTTTGCCATTGCTTACTAAATGACCGGCACTCATACCTCTAAGACCAACTCAAGGCGGTCTGCTTCCAAATCTCCCGCAGCTGTGTTTCGAGCGCGGTATGGGGGATTATGAAGTGCGTCCGTAACTCCTTCACCTCACTGCGGCGGATATATGGAAAGTGATGGAGATATGGAAAGTGATGGATATATGGAAAGTGATGGAGATATGGAAAGTGAAGGAGACATGACAAGGGATGGATACAAAGCAGATGATGAATACGGTGTAAGGGATGGATATATGGCAAGTGATGGATACATGGCAAGTGATGGAAATGTGGCAGAGTAGTGGATACATAGAGAATGGTGGATGCATGGTAATTGATGGATCTATGGCAAGTAATGGATACATTGTAAGTGATGGATACGTGGTTTAATAAAAAAGTTAGTTGCACATCCTTTACAGGACGTGCAGTCAACCCCAACAGTTTTTGGCACTTCGCGATTCCTGGGCAAGTTTTACGTTCAGTAGTTTTCCATTGCTTTCTGAACTAACGGCACCAATACCATTTCATAAAAAACAACGTAAGGCGATCTGTTGTCAAATCGCCCAAAGCTATGTTTCGAACGCGGGTATGCGGGATTACGAACTCCGTCACTAACCATTTCACTACGGAGCCCGCTGTGTGGTAGGTGATGTATATATGGGAGATGGTGTATATATGGGAGGTGGTGTATATGTATATGGGAGGTGGTGTATATATATATATATGGGAGGTGGTGTATATATATATGGTAGGTGGTGTATATATATATGGGAGGTGGTGTATATATATATATATGAGAGGTGGTGTATATATGGGAGGTGGTGTATATATATATATATGGGAGGTGGTGTATATATGGGAGGTGGTGTATATATATATATATATGGGAGGTGGTGTATATATGGTAGGTGGTGTATATATATATGGGAGGTGGTGTATATATGGGAGGTGGTGTATATATATGGGAGGTGGTGTATATATGGGAGGAGATGTATATATATATGGGAGGTGATGTATATATGGGAGGTGGTGTGTATATATATATGGGAGGTGGTGTATATATGGGAGGTGGTGTATATATGGGAGGTGGTGTATATATATATATGGGAGGTGGTGTATATATGGGAGGTGGTGTATATATGGGAGGTGGTATGGGAGGTGGTGTATATATGGGAGGTGGTGTATATATGGGAGGTGGTGTATATATGGGAGGTGGTGTATATATGGGAGGTGGTGTATATATGGGAGCTGATGAATATATGGGAGGTGGTGTATATATGGGAGGTGATGTATATATGGGAGGTGATGTATATATGGTAGGTGATGTATATATGGTAGGTGGTGTATATATGGGACGTGGTGTATATATGGTAGGTGATGTATATATGGTAGGTGATGTATATATGGTAGGTGGTGTGTATATGGGAGGTGGTGTATATATGGGAGGTGGTGTATTTGTGGGAGGTGGTGTACATATGGGAGATGGTGTATATATGGGAGGTGGTGTATATATGGGAGGTGATGTATATATGGGAGGTGATGTATATATGGGAGGTGATGTATATATGGGAGATGGTGTATATATGGGAGGTGGTGTATATATGGGAGGTGATGTATATATGGTAGGTGATGTATATATGGGAGATGGTGTATATATGGTAGGTGATGTATATATGGTAGGTGATGTATATATGGTAGGTGGTGTATATATGGGAGATGGTGTATATATGGGAGGTGATGTATATATGGTAGGTGGTATATATATATATATATATATATATATATATATATATATATATATATATATATATATATATATATATATATGGGAGATGGTGTATATATGGGAGATGGTGTATATATGGGAGATGGTGTATATATGGGAGGTGATGTTTATATGGTAGGTGGTGTATATATATATATATGGGAGATGGTGTATATATGGGAGATGGTGTATATATGGTAGGTGATGTATATATGGTAGGTGGTGTATATATGGTAGGTGGTGTATATATGGGAGGTGGTGTATATATGGTAGGTGGTGTATATATGGTAGGTGGTGTATATATGGGAGGTGGTGTATATATGGGAGGTGGTGTATATATGGGAGGTGGTGTATATATGGGAGGTGATGTATATATGGGAGGTGATGTATATATGGGAGGTGGTGTATATATGGGAGGTGGTGTATATATGGGAGTTGGTGTATATATTGGAGGTGTTGTATATATCGGAGGTGATGAATACACTGTAAGTGATGGATATATGGCGGGGGGGGGGGTGGTGGATACATGATAATTGATGAATATATGGAGGTGATGGATACAGGGGATGATCTGAAAGATCGTGGATACACGGCATCTAACTCTCTTCTTCACTCGTTTGTAAATCTTCTCCTATTTCATTTTCGTGTTGATTCCAATCAAAAGCTTATCTAGTTATAATATGCCCAGGCTTTCTCAGTGTGAGACCTGTCCAACTACAGCGTTATTTCCTCATGGTCGTTGTTCCATTACCCCTATCCTGTTCAACCCCATAAGAGAAGTTATAATTAGGGCCACCCTAACCTCAGATTAATAATCCTGTGACAAATGGGCCACACTTCGGAATATAATTTAAAAGGGATTGTTGTCCACAGAAGGTATTTTCACCACAGGTATATTTTATATATTGTCTTATTATATTGTATAATTCATCATTAACAGTAGGTTTTGTTTTCATTTTACCCATTGTAAAGATAATCTTTGACTATTTTCAGGTTAACCCATGACCTGTAACCCTGACTCCCATTATTTAGCACATTAGCAAAATGAGTGTTTTTTTTTTTTCTATTAAAAACAAAAATAAACTAGAATATTTAAAACATTTAAATAATTTTACCAGAACGAACAATAACTATGAAAAGTGACGCACACCATTTGTCATAGATAATTTACACACTGAAACATTTAACAAACCATTCTTTGGTTCTATGGAACACCGGTACGGAATTTCCCCTACAAATAATTGTAACCGTTAGAAAAATGACACTATCCGGAAACAAGGCATTATGCCTTTTGACGTTTTCATTGTCTGCGCCTTAGTTCCGCCCCGTTAGCCAGCATAAATTTCCACAGGCTGGATTTTGTCGGAGCGGTTTCCAGCAAATGATATCGGGGCAAATTATGTAATTGACAGAACTGTTGATGTACGGGAGACATTGGCGGGAAGTGGAGTACCGATGAAAGCAACAACGTAATGTGTCGTTTGTTGTTGTTTTCATAATTAAAAAGCGCTTTTTGAAGTATTGGACGCAAGTAATCAGTGAACTCATTGATCTGAAAGGTTGATTACATTTGTCCTTAGGCTTGATTGCCCAATTCTTTACTCTTTAAAAAAAAAAATACAGTTCCTTTGTTTTGTCAATGTGTCTGTCTGGTTTATTCTAGTTGTCTACTTACCTATTAACATTCTATCTACCTATTTACCTACCCACCAACCTACTTACCTACCTACCTACATACCAACCAACGAAGCTACCTACCTACCAACCAACCAACCTACCTCCCTACCTACTAACCAACACACCTACCTACATACATACATGCTCACCTACCTACTTATCTACCTAAATGCCCACCTACCTACCTACCAACCAACCTACCTACCTACCTAATCGCATGTTCATCCACCTACATACCTACCTACCTACATATCCGACTATCTACTATCTACATACCTACTAACGTACCTGATTACCTACATGTCCACCTACCCACCTACCTACCTACCTGTCTACGTACCTACCTACCATTCTCTTGTTTCCTTCCCAAAATAACCCGGCACTTATATTATTATGCTGAATTAACCCAAGTATAAATTCCTGTCTTAACATCCACTCCAAAATAGAAATGTCCCGCTTACAATCATCATTAGTACATTGCAGCAAACCGATAAATTATAATTGAAACACACTAAAAGCCTCAGGAAGGAACGATTGAGAACTAAATGCGAAAGCAACAGAACTGAAACGTGAAAATTGATGAACACAAAACATTCCTAACAGACAGGCAGAATTCAGGTGTTGGCAGACGTGAAACACAAACTAACACATTCCAAACAGACGGCTTGTGTCATAATAAGCCAGTGACGAGTCAACAGGGATGCCAACAAAGACAAATTAACTAGTATGTGTTCTTTTTTAAACTGCAGACAGATTCCCAGAAGTCTCCGAACGGAACAGGTTAGTGTGGTGCAGTAGAGTTGTTGCTCTTGTGTGTATTCGGTTCTTAGAGAGTTATTTGAGTGTGATTTTGTTCTGTGTTTGATTTCATTAAACACATATGTCTGTTCTCTTCTTTCTCTTACTCCTCGTTTTCGCCTTCTGTCTCTTCTCTTCGTTCTCCACTTCCACCTCTGTTTTCTCCTCCACCTCTTCTCCTCCTTCTCTCTTTCTTCTTCTTCTTCTTCTTCTACTTCTGCTTCTTCTTCTTCTTCTTCTTCTTCTTCTTCGATGTCTCTTTTTGTAACTCACACTTGTCACTAAGAATATTATCCTAAGCTTGCTCTCAAGGTCAGATGTGGCGCTTTTGAACCTTCGTATCCATGATCAGTTAATGTTTCTTTAAGTTGTCTGTTCATCGCTTTGATTCTTCCCCTGACTATCCAGATCTTTGCGGCGGTATACTCTTGTCAGTAAATGATCGGTCCTCATTTTCACGCGTTGACCATCGTGTTTTTATACCTCGCCTGATTCTATATCCAGATCTGTAAGGGGGAATGCTCTTGTCAATAAATGACTGGGTCTTCTTCTTATGAGATGACCACACCACCGTTTCCATTGCTTGTGGATGACCTCGATGCCTGATGTTACGCCTACATTTATGATGTGGTTGTATTTGAAATGTGGCATGGCATGTACATATCGTAGCTTATCTACAGGCTACAAGCCAGACTGCTAACAGGCAACTGTTACAGAAGTAGTTTACATGTTCCGAGGCTACTACCCCCATGGTCGACATCAGGCAGCGATCCCAGCTGGCGTGTGGTGAATCCACTCAGGCAAACTCTGACACGTTCTAACGAGAAGCCAGGCCGCAGCGTCTCTTGTTGCCATGCCAACGGGCGGTGTATATACACATAACAGTGGCAGTCTAGGCATTTCAGTATGTTTCTGAATTACTCCAGGAATTTTAGAACATCGGGTGGGGCGTGGGGAGAGTGAAGGAGAGGGAAAAATTGGGAAACAGTGGTGCAAAGGACCTCTTTTCACGCCTTGGGGCGTTATGCGTGTATGGTGTTTTCTTGTATT
>JACEFZ010013962.1:0-39191 GCA_014155875.1 Cepaea nemoralis | reverse complement strand
AGCCGTAGATCGTTAGTGGTTAACATCACTACAGATGACAAACACCGCGTTGTATTGTATAAAAGGTTTATTGGTTCAATCCATTACATTCTCATGCTGCCGATGTACATGCAGACATATTTGTTTATCCCTTCATGGCTGAATCCCAAGTAACGTGTGTGCAACCCCTGGATACTTAAACCCATTTGTGCTCACACGTTCACTAACTATAATTTCCCCATTAGTTAATGAATGCGCCAGCATTCATTAACTCTCTACTACTAAGCTAACTCCCTTACTGTTATATATGCTTAAGGAAATCAAATGCTTTCTGGCACTCGTCACTCCATTTGAATCTTGCATATTTGCAGGTTAAATTGATAATAGGTTCTGCTATTTGAAAAAAGTTAGGGATGAACCTTCTATAATATCCACACACCCCGATGACCCTGTGACTTCTCACACGGTGGTTGGGGGAGGAAAGTCCCTGATTACCCTCAATTTCTCCTCATCTGGTTTTATGCCCTCTCTGTTGATTACAAAGCCTAAATATTTGGTTTCAGTTTTCAGGAAGTCGCATTTACTCAGTTTGAGTTTGACTTCATGTTGTCTAAACCTATCAAAGACCAAACTTACATGTTTTAGATGATCCTCTACATCCCCGACGTATATATCAAAATGTCATCTATATAGGCCAATGCAAATCTCTGCATCCCTGCCAAAACCTGATTCATTAATAGCATATAATGGCTGGGGGAAGTTCGAATCCCAAAAGACATACGCAGAAATTCGAAGAGCCTACATGAGTGCAAAAAAGCACTCTTCTATTGAGCGTCATGCGACATAGGGATACACCGACACCCGACCTGGCGTGTAACGTTGTAAAGAAATTAGAGCCATTAAGAAGCCCCAGTATGTCATCTATTACTGGGAAGGGGTACGCCACATTCTTGTGATTTTATTCAGCGCTCGATAATCGCAACAAAACCGATGAGAACCGTCCTTCTTGGTGACAATAACGATCGGCGACCGCCATTCTGATTTTGATCTTACTATAATCCCCGCCTTCAGGGATGTTCTCTATTGCCTTATCTACTATCTCCCTATTTATGAAAGGCTCCTATAAAGCCTCAAGCTTATTGGGGGATGGTTCCCAGTATCTATCTCATAGTGACCGTCTGGTCTTACCTATTTCCAGGGCATTTAATGCAAAAGCATCCTGATTTTCTTCACGAATTTTTCTAAAAGATCCCTATGCTCTGGCTGAGCCTTCAGCTGTCCCAACAATTCCTGTTCTCTCTTTTATTCTGATTTCCTACCATCACCATGTGTATTTGTCCAGGTGATTCCCCAAAATTTTTGGTGTGTGTCCTCGATGTCAACAGCTTCTCTGGGGTGAAGGGAACAGGCTATCACACTTATATTAAATATATATTGTCAGAGCCTAAGTGTGCAGCAACATCGTTACGGCACCCGGCGGACAAGAGTTGTCGGCTGGCGAGATTCTTACCTGACACGCGACCAGCGCTGACGACAGACGCACGCAAAGCCACGTGACCCCACCAGAGGCAGGGCAGTGTGTGTGATAATCTCAGACCAAGCTGGGACTGGACATCTGAACGGACGTGTGTGTCGAGAGCAAGGCGTTTGTGTGAATCTCCGTGGTTGTGAGCTGAACGACTGATATCGTGAGCGTCAGACCTATGAGCTGTATTGTGGTTGTGAGTTATATGTTGTACATTGCTGTAACTATTGTTATGTATTTAATGGGGTAATAAATCCATTGAACTTGTGTTGTTTGTCTTACGTCAAATTTACGTTGTACTTGTACTGTCTCACATGTGTTAGCCAACGAGCCAATAAAGATCCTGACATGTGTGGACGTGGGTTGCTCGTTTTTATTTAAGAACCTAATATATTTAGACGTGTGTTGTTCTCTTTGTGATTTAAAACTATAATTCTTGTACTTGTAAAATTTGTAAAGGGTTATAGTGATGTACATGTGATCGGAAAAGTCTCAGTGTGATCCATTACTACATTGTCTAAATATGTTTAAGATCATTAGTAAATGTACAGTACATATTGTTTGATCCTGTAAACGTGTTAAACATTTGTGATTTGTGAAAATTGTCATCGTTTGACCTTGTCAACATTGTGATTTTGCCCCATTTTGACCTTGTCGCCATCTTGTAAACTTGATGTCTTTGTCCTTACTGAATGTCATCTTGATGTAAGTGATGTGTCATCAATGTTATTGAGTGTTCAAATACAGATAGATTTTTTTTGTGTATTGAGTTTGTGGAACGCAAAGATTTTTGGAAAGAGTGTAACTTCTGTTGAAAGAAACACTGTTGACGACAAATTTACGACATACAATTATACTCAACGCCACCCAAACCTAATCAACACTTAGTGACTTGCAGGCACACACCAACAAACACACGCTAACTTATTTCTCTCCAAAAACAAAGCAGGTTTTTCGTACCATCCATAACCCTGCCGTAGAGGTCATTAGTGGTTCGAAGTACGACCCTACAGTTTTCTAGCCCGATTGCCCAACCATTCGTCACCATATCCAAGGGCACTTGAGTATTTTTTTCTTCACTTTAACTTTACGTATGCATTAGTGGGCACGCATCGTATAGTCAAATCAATTGTAAGTTATTTTTCTACTAACCATTTACAACATTTTGTGTGTTGATTTTCATTGACATATTTTCTCCATCATGTCGTCATTTTTGATTTCATCGATATGGGTTAAAATTAAAGTTAAAGGTGATGAATTAACAAATGGAGTGAGAAAAATACGCAGAATCCCTACTTGTTCAGGAAAAAGCTGCCGAACGCGATGAAAGAGCAGCAGAAAGAGCTCTAAAACAAGCAGAGATGGCAGCTAAAACAGCAGAAAGAAAGCTCCCAAGCAAGCAGGGGCAGCTTGAAACAGCAGAAATTAAAAAGGGCTGCCAAGCAAGGGGGCAGAAAAGCTTGAAACGGGCAGAGATTAAAAAGGGGAAAAAAGCTGAGATAGACGTGAACTTAAGAAAGCAGAAATAGCAGCTCAGAGTAAGAGGGAAGAACTTGAATTACAGTTGAAAAAAACAACTCGACCCCGAGACTGCAATAAATAAAGAGTCAAAGAAATCTGAAAGACGGGAAAAAAGAAAACCAGTATAAGAAGTACCAAGGTATCGTTCGTAACTATACCTCGGGTGACTGCATAGCAGCCTTTACCCAAAATTTTGAGACTTTAATGGAACATTACCAAGTTCCACTTTCGGAATGGAATATTTTATATATGAGGAGTCTATCGGGGGAACCTCTGAAAGTCATTGAAACCATCCCCAAAGACCTCAGAAAAGAGTACCATTACATTAAATCTAAAATAATGGCACATTTCATGTTAGATGAAGCAGGGTACAGAGAACAATTCAGTAAACTGAGTCCAAAATCAACTCAAACGTTCTCTGACTACCTCTGTTTAGTCCGAGACATTTTCAGCAAATGGACTTCATCAGCCAAAATTAACAAAAATTATGATAAATTAGAAGATCTCTTTATTCGAGATAAAGTTATTTCTTCTGTCCCATCATCTTTTTCTAAGTTCTTCAGGGAATGAATGCACAAGTGTGGAAGAAATGGAAAGACGTGGGTCGGCCTATTATACGGCAAATAAACAGTGTTTTGCCACTGAAGCTACTGACAGTAACTGGGTAGCAGCAGCCAACTATGAGAACAACTATAGTAGGCAAAAACCACACAGGCCTACCTCTGATAGAGTTAGACAATGCACTCACTGTAAATTGTCTCACCATTTGAACGAGATGTGCGATAAAAACCCAGAGTACCTAACATACTTGCAAAATATGGTAAACAGACAAGACTAGAACGTAGATCGTTCAAAATGCACGTAAATGTTTTCTCTGCAAGGCTTACGGTCACTATCGTATGGATTGTAGAGGCAGGCATATGACCAACAAAGCCAATGCCGCCTTGTTCGATAGCTCACGTCAGAAGACGAAAATCCAGAAAAAATCCTGTACATGCAGCACAGGCTTGTGATGTATTTAGTGCTAACAAATGACTGTCTGTAATACCTTCAATGAAAATGGTACCTTAACATGCGGGCACGCCGTCCCTATTGCCAATGAGGAAGCTAACTTGGCAATAGACTCAAAATGCAGTTCAGCAAAGAACGTAAGAAAAGTGAACATCACAGACATGAAGACAACACCAGACTTTGTACCATATTGTAATAATGTTGTTAACATCACTCAACCTCATTCTTTATATAAAGAGGTCAATGCTCAACAAGAAAGTGAGGAATTGAACAAAACCTCAAAACTGTCATTAGGAAAATTAACATTCCATAAAGGTTACATCAATGACACAGTATGCACATGTGTACGCGACACAGGGTCCTGTCTTATCGGTCTTCGAAAGACCTTAGCTGATCCTAAAGACTACCTAGATGAGTACATCTATTGCAAAACTGTTTCAGGGACAGTAGAGAAATATCCCATGGCATGGGCCAATATAAAATCACCTTTCTTATCAGGCAGAGTAACTTGTGCTTTATTAGACAATCCATGTTGTGATTTATTAATTGGAAATGTATTAATGTGACAGATTACATAGAGTCCAAACCTCACACAAGGCAAAAAGTTAACACCACAACAAATACTGCCTTAACTCCCCCACTCATCATACAACAACATGATGAACAGACCAAGATACCACACCATACCAACGTGATTACCATCTCAGAACAAGAAGAAACAGAAACGGGTGGTATCAGCACAAAGAAAAAGGTGCAAAAACAAACAGTTCACAACAGCGATGAAAGATCAAAATCATCATGGTATATACTATACCTCTTACTCCTGTTAACTACACACATAACCAAGTGCACACAGTGGATAGTTATCTTGCACTACTGATTGTAAATACAAAACAAATGTCTTCACAAACAGTTATATTTCCACATCATCATGACACAACACAGATGATATTACTCATGACAAACCAGCAGACTTTGTTACTTATGTCATTACTGTTGAACCAAATTTTGTTACTGCCACTCATAATCTCTATGTTAAATCAACTCATACGAATACCTATGCTGAACAATGTAAACATCAGTCGGTGGAATTACTGACAAAAATCAGCAACAAATTACCCTACAAATTTTTGGGAAAAAATACACAAATTGCAAAAGATCATACAAAATGCACGATTACATTTCACAACTATACATGGTGTATTATTATTGTTTGAACTATTGAATGTATACACACATGTACGAGTGCAGGTTTGGAGATAACACTCAAAATGATCTCAACATGAAATTTGGAAAATCCTTTTGAAAGATTTTTTAACCGTAACCCACTTTATATCCTTAGATCCAGTATCTCCAGACTTACCTTGTCTGTTATACGAACGCCTCCTATCTGACATTCCTAATATCATTCACAATGCTGACGACATCTGTGTCTATACAGAGACACCGACGGAACTATAACATTGACACCTGGACAGGACGTTCTACTACTACTACCTAGTATCAGACAGCACTGACTAACAGTGAAGCCTTCAAAGGTGAGCATGGCCTTACCAAGAAATATCATTTTTGGGGTACAGAAATCCAATGGCTTTGTCATGACAGACAACAAAATTTGGCTCCAAAATTCTAAAACTGTCACTTCCAACAAATAAGAAACAAGTCCGCAGTTTGTTGGGACTTATTAATTATTACAGAAACTTTATTCCTGATTTTTCAGAACTGACTGAGGTTTTTTCTAACTTACTAACCAAGAATAAACCCGAAAAGTTGTAAACGATGAATGCCTACGAAATGCATTTGATAAAGTTTTGGCACACTTTTCTGATAAGTATACACCTAATCTCATCCTTAAATTGCCCAACATTCGTTTACCTTTCAGATTGAGAACAGATGCTAGCTCCATTGCGATCGGTGCAGTCCTATTGCAGGAATACAACGACATCCTGCATCCCGTTTGTTTTCTATCAAGAAAACTAAGGCCCCGAGAGCGGGCATGGTCCATTCCGCAATTATAAGCATTGGCCTTAGTAGAAAGTGTGACGAAGCTGTCCAGATATCTTCTAGGACGTCACTTTATCATCGAATCTGACAACAGTCCATTACGGTATATCAATTCCGCAGTACCATCAAATAATATGATTGCTCGCTGGTCCTAGAAGCTTCAGAATTTCAGTTTTGAAGTTCGCCATATTCCCGGCAGAATGAATACAATCGCCGACCTTTTGTCCCGTTGTCCGACAGACCCAGTAAGCAATGTCTGAGTGCACTGTGTAATATTACACTCAGCCCAACACAGCCACCAATGAGTGAATTTTTCCATTCACCTACTGTGTAAGGTCTATAAGTAAAATTGTGATACGGTTAGAAACCGACATGTATAATATACTTATTTTAACCAAGTCATGTAATGAGTGTAGTATAATTGTGTAGTGTGTGTTAGAATGAGAACGATATTAATTGTATATAGACACCAACAACAGTGTCACAAACGCTTAACCAATTATCAAAAGCGAACTTTACCATGTGCCATTTGTGGGTGATTTTTTTTCACCGTGATATTTTAACATGTGCAAATGTGGACCGAACATTGACTCCTACATCAACCTCTACAGCGAATGTGATCCAAATCGTTCGACGTGTGAACACATCGGAAATAAGAACATTCCATCATAATCCGTTGTCATACTATAACATCAGACACGAACTGTGAGAACATTCTACTATCCGTTCCGAAATAAAACCGGATCATTTGTGTTCAGAAAATGTAACATCAACCAAATTTTTCGTTTCGTGTGCATTTCCGGTATAATTTAAAAAGTATAACATAATTAGCAGACTATGTACAAATTTCCAAAATTTATGACACTTGTAAAATCCTTTCGAATCTATAAAATATAATATACCAATTGGGTACTTATTTATTTTGATTAGTGTAATCTTAGAATTATATCTTGATTAATGTATTCATATTACCGACTTTTTTCTCGTTAATATGAAGAAACGTCAAGCAATGACGCTAAGAAATTAAATAATTATTGTAATGTATGGAATTTCTTAAATGTCAAAATTACTTCCCTTGCATTTGTGAATTACATCAAGGGCCATAATTTGAAACATATTCATTGATGTGTGTTGTATAGATAGGCATTTTGTTGCTCAAATGTTTGGCACAGCAGGTAGGCGTCCACCAAGCATGTCATAGAGCTGCCAACATTGCCAAACCAACATAAGAGCTCCTGACCAAATGAGGGCAGAGTTTAAGTGTTTAATACGACTAATTACAAAGCCGTATTTCAGTCTGGCTAGATGGTTGTTGCAAAACAATCATATTATTACTTTTTTTTCAAATAGCTGGAGGTAGATGCGTGAAGCTGGTGCTACTGATCTGACTGGGTATTATTGCAATGAAGGTAACCAGGCATCAGGGGGATGAACCTGAATTGTGTTAAAAATTGTACTTTCATTTGTCATGTCAATACAACTTACATTTTTTTGTGTATATATTTCTATGCCTTATATGTATTTTTCATGCATAACACTGGGAAGAGTAGTCTCTGACATGAAATTAACACTACCCCAGTATATACATACATCATGAATGAAGATGGCATCTTTCATGAAGTACCCGGGGAGAATGTCAGAGCCTAAGTGTGCAGCAACATCGTTACGGCACCCGGCGGACAAGAGTTGTCGGCTGGCGAGATTCTTACCTGACACGCGACCAGCGCTGACGACAGACGCACGCAAAGCCACGTGACCCCACCAGAGACAGGGGGCAGTGTGTGTGATTAATCTCAGACCAAGCTGGACTGGACATCTGAACGGACGTGTGTTGTCGAGAGCAAGGCGTTTGTGGAATCTCCGTGGTTGTGAGCTGAACGACTGATATCGTGAGCGTCAGACCTATGAGCTGTATTGTGGTTGTGAGTTATATGTTGTACATTGCTGTAACTATTGTTATGTATTTAATGTGGTAATAAATCCATTGAACTTGTGTTGCTATGTCTTACGTCGAATTACGTTGTACTTGTACTGTCTCACATGTGTTAGCCAACGAGCCGAATATAAGATCCTGACATATATATATATTTTATATATATATATATATAATATATATAATATATTATATATAATAATTATTAAAATAATATTATATGAGACGTATGGAAAAAAACTTTCACATACGCCTTTTTTTTTAAACAGAAAAATTCACCGACCAGTATAAATTCAAAATTAGTGAGTGGTCGGGCAATGACTCTAGTGCAGCCCCCTGACGACAGTTTACCTCTCGTGTTAGAGAATAAGAAAATTTAGGAAACATGAAGCCGAAATTAGCATAGGAGCTGTCAATGAGCAAAAAATACAAAAGGTTAGGCTAGATATATGGGAAGGGCAGCCCAATGAAAACCAAACCAGGCGAAGGGAGAAAAGGTAAGGCTTCGACCTCAAGCTGAACCTAGTAGTGTCAAAGGGGTCTAGAATAAACGGATTTAAATAGAAATTTAAATTTTGGGTACAGCTTAAAAAAACTCATTGGGTAGCCCTTCCCGGGAAGGAGGGGCTATGTCACGTGATGCCCGAAAGAACCGCCAAATTAAGCGGTATATATATATACGCGGGAAGAGAAGCATTTGAGGAGATAAGCGAGTTCTAGACAGCCGAGTGCAGATACTCGAAGGGTGTTGAGACCAATAAGACTTTTGGCAACTCTGGTCGCGGAGAAAAACCCGAGGACCAAAGAAAGCACGGACTAAGTGTTGGAAAAAGAACCCCCCTAAAGAAACTATTGATTGCTACTGGAAATTGCAATCATTAAGGAATGTCACACCAGACTAGAGGGGGCTAAGAGGACACAGTTTGATGGATCATCCAGAGGACTGCGTCGAACAAAGTTGGAAGGAGCCTGACTTTTTGGAAAGGGGCGAAATCATTCTGGGGACGGGCGGTGATCAGACAAAGGCCCCCGTAGGCAGGCGAGAAATTTATCCACGGGACAGGACTCCTACGTAAGTTGGTTAATTTAATTAAAAATCTATTAGTCTGTAGTCGGGCGGGGTAATGGTACTTGGGTTTAGGAAGCGTTGGCAAACTAAATGACAGATAACGGGTTTGACTGCGACGTTCTATAAGGAGGTAAAGAATACGTAATAACTATTCAACCAAAATGCAGTGACTAGTTACGGAATAGGAATATGAGCGCCGAGACCGTACAAATGGTAATTATGTGCGAACGTTATTAGCGGCACAAAAAGTCCCCGAATATTTCTCAATCAAAATGTAAACACGGCGAGTACGAGACGCGACACTAGGTCAAGCCATTCAATGGGGCCCAGGTGAATACAGCGGATGAATGGACCGCGCTTGGAGCAAAGCCTGCAGATGGAAGAATGTGCTTGTATTGTTGCCGGCCCCGGCAGAGTTGAATCGGGGTCAGACTGCGGCGGAGAAAATAGAGCATAAACTGGTTAGCAGTAAACCTAAAAGCAGCGGGTTCGGACCTTCATGGAGAATCGGGGTAAAAGGCTTAAATGGCTTAATACTATAAGGCGAGATAGGGAAATAGAGAGCCGGTTCCCATCTTGTTGTCTTATAATTTCTGTTGGGGTACCAAGCTGCAATGATATTGTTGATGATGTAGATTTTTGTTGTTTTTGATAATGGCTAGGATATACGCAAGGATGATGATGTTTTGGGAGTGGAGTCACTAGGGTACAGGTATTATTGATCGATTGCTATGTTTATGATGTGTTGATTGTTTTGTGATTAATGACAAGGGAATTTATGTTTTGAGAAAGAATATATGCATGCTGTGAAGACGATGGTGGTGCCAATGACAAGGAGGCATGGCGCCAGTACATGTCACTGGTGTGTTGTGTTAAGTCGGGGGGAGAAGTGTTTTTGTTTGGGGGTTTTCCCGATGTAGTTGTTGAAATGTGACGACCAGTTATCAGTGTTGTGTTATGTTCTGGCGCGGGGAAACCCGGCCAGTGTGGGCAAGCAGATCAGGAGTTGTTGTTTAGGGTGTCCCACTGCCGAATTATATGTGTCTGTCCGCTGTGGAAAGACTATCAGTGTCGGCGTGAGTATTGTATTAATGTCACATGATTATTACACATGGTGAAGTGTTTGGGGATTTATGGGTGATGTGGCATCAAGGAACACTGGTTGGTGGTGTACGACCGCCCAGGCAGTGATGGAATATCACTGACCCGATGTCAATACACATAGCTGAAGACAAGGGTGAGCAGTAGGTTGATGACACCCGATGATGCTGTTCACATAGTCAAGGGTGTCTTTTTGTTCAATTTTTCAGGTTGTCGCTTGATCGATTGCCTGGGTAAACTAGTGGGCGGTCATTTGACGATGGAAGTTGGTTGTGTGCATCCTTAGTAGATTTATATACTTTCTTATCAGACTTGCATACTTTATTATTATATTCCCCTGATGATATGTGACTAGTTATTGGTATTAATTGCGTGCAATTCCTTAGTTTGATGGTATTATCTTGATGCTAGCTACCTGACAGCATTCTTCCATAATTGTTTGAATTGTTGCCGCACGACACTTTGTATACTTTGTAATGTCTTTTGAGAAGCAAATAAACTTGATTCAGTGTTAGCTTATTCTTCTAGTGCCTGTACTGTGCTTGTCGGTTAGGATAGTGTTGTATTCGTGACCTGCGTACCTGTATACTTGTGAGGTTGGTAGATAAAACCAAGGGTAATCACAATTCAGTGGTTATCTCTACAACCGGAAGACGGACAATCTTTATCTTTCAATTCTTTATTCTCTCCTCCACTTCTCTCTCTCATCTCTCATTTTCGTGCAATCACACATCTATATATATATATATATACTATATATATATATATATATATATATATATATATATATATATTATATATAATATATATATATATATAGCCTTGGTGTAGATCCAGTAATAACTCAATATGAAATCCACAATCAAGCATTAACAACTCGTTAAGTTTGAACGTTAACTGCTCTCACCTGAACTTTGGAAATATGAAATAAAAGCACGCAGTGAAAAGTTCCACACATATTATTCTGCTTTACAGACTTGCAAGTTACAATTCATGTAGCAACATAGGGCGCCCTTGACGCAGGGTCGGCGGCATCTACTGAAAATATCTACGAAATGCTCCCAACTAAATCTGTACCGTTCACCTTGACGGCCTATTTTCCATTTTCCAATTCCGTAAGATGCTTGCCGTTATGTTCGTTCCGAATCTGCCTAGGTTTCTGTTCCCAGTTCCTCCATCCGTGGCTACTTATCAACAAATTCCTCGTCCTGTTGCAGATCAATGTATCATTGCATCCAGAAATCCACTTGACACAGAGTTTGGAAAAACACCACCGCTTGCTAGCACGGCTCCACAACGTCTCTTTCTTAGTTGTCTTGTGACGTCCCTTGTCTCCCTTAGCTTCCTTGTTCACTATCCACTTTGGTGCATCCTTAGGACAAATCCCTTTATCCTGTTTATATGTCCTATGTTGGCGTGCCCGCTATGTTTGCTATGTGGTATTATGCCCCCCCCCACACGACTAAATGATGTAATCATTTATAACTATATACGTATACAATCTGTACTTACTAAACTATGCCTTACAGCAACACTGACAACATAAGTAATAACAATTGCTGAGTAAGACATTATGGCTACCGTTACTAACCCTAAAAAAATAGTATAACGGGCACGCCAACCTGTTCAACCCCACGTTGAACGTCGTGTGGCCGGCCCATGGCGAGGCCGGTCCAACTAATATACATTAGTCCCTAACTTGTTCAATGAACCAAGTGTCCTCACTCTAGGTCAACACCCAGAGTTGCGGACGAGGGTAGTAATAGGTACCACGCAATCCATATCAGTTGCCGCTCAATGTTGTCGCTGTTTATGTATATTATTTCTTGATCGTTTTTTCATCAAATGTCCGTAGGTAAGGTAGATGCCATTGCTGTTTCTCATGCACAATGCTACTTTAGAGATAGTTTCTATTACCATCCAGTGTAATAGTTTAGTGGATATCGTAGAATACATAATATCTAGATAATTACATAATCTGGATACATAACCAGTGCAATTTATAACCGTTATTATTTATTTAACCATTAATTAACAAATTTAAATGTAACTATTCTAATATCATAACTAAAATAATATAACACAGTTAACCAATGTACTAATTATTTATCCATATATCTAAATTTTCAAATAATATAATGTTCACATACTAATTCTAATATTATCACACAACTTGTCTCTGAGTATAATACTTCCTTAGGAATAATGTTCGTTCGGATTCTTATATCGGCACAGCAAAATTATTTCGTCCGATCCATTGGTGTCTGGACCAGAACTCAACAGTTAAGTCATCACCAAACTTGATGAGAGTAAAATGGATAGTCCCAACACAAGTCATCTCCTAATTTCACGTTGACCCTGCCAAGAACGATAGATTGACAACTGTATCTATCCGACTACACTACATAATAATAATACTAATGAATGTACAATTTATTGTTGGTTGCCATGCACATTGCTAATTAACCAGGTGCAATCTGTAACATATATATTAACTTCTCTAACATACTATGAATAACACAGATAAACATCAAATTTACAAGTGAACAACTATGAAGTAGACGTATCTATTTACAATCGACTAAGAAGATCTCACAGAATATTCACATTGACTAGAATCTTGCAGATCTTCAAATATTTTAAGTCTTACGACGAATCATAAATACCAAAGATTAAAGAATTCTAAGAAAATAAATCAGAAATATAATATGATATTCTGATTCAACGAGAATAAATATTTAAATTATAGAAATTATTAATGTTCTCTAATATAGATATAGTTAATACAAATAACCGAAGAATAGAGAACCGAAATATTTTCCAAGATAGAATGTAGAAATATGAGAAAGTGTGACACTCTGAAAAGAATAGATTTATATCAGCGACACCTGGCATAATTAAGTAATAAGACCCTAATGTGTCTGTAGTGTATTATGTGTTGATATATACCTAACCTTCACATTCATCCCATTTTATTTTTCTTTATTTTCTTCTTTCATTCGTCCTTTTATTCTATTTTTTTTCTTTCTTTCTTTGTTTCAAACCTATAGAATCTCTCTTCTGCACGCATGCCAATATTTGCACATTGTAACTTTGTTGCTTGGAACAATGTTTTAGTTTTCACTCTTGTGTATGATATGTAATGCATATGCTGCAATGAGGTATGTTTGGCACATATGTACCAGAAGTAAGACAAGTAACCACAGTAAGCAAAGATAAGTGTAGTTTGATTTCTGTAATGTTCTTTGCATTTACCTCTTAACTTCGTAACATATAGTTTTGTTTGTATGCTAAAGTTTATTACCTTTGTTTTGACTTGCGCACAAGTGTTTGTGGTGTATTTCTTGGTTTCTGTTAACCAATTTATAAGTTTCTTTCTGGTTTGTGTATATCCTCTCTTGACTTGTGAGTAGTTAGTTGCAATGCCGCAAGCAAAGTATTTCTTTGATTGTGCGTATATGTTAGTGACATACTTTTTAACTTCAGCGTGCATGTGTGTAATACACCTCCTGACTTCTGTGTGTACGTATGTAACACACTTCTTGACTTTTGTGCGTATGTATGTAATATATTTCTTGCCTTTTGTGTGTATATTTGTGCTACACTTATTTATCTCTGTGTGCATGTTTATGATATGCCTTTTTGTTCGTATGAACCCGTTTATACTATGTTCCCTTGCCTGTGCGTACATGTTTGTACTGGAATACATTACATATATCTTTGTTCGAAATTGTTCGTGACGGCACATTCAACCTGTGAACTGTATGTCTATGCCAAAGTTATGATCTGAGCAATAAACATGGTTATAAGATCCCATTTTGATTGTTCAATAGGTTGTACGTGTTGTGCATGCAATTTTTGTGTGTAACAAATAGTGCGTGTAGCTTTTGGTTTCTTTTTTGGATGTTTTAGAAAGATGTCATTTAAAGACATGTAATCACGCTTGACTTGTTTTTGACCCTCAGTTATACTCATCGATGAAGAATTTATTTCTTCGTGTTTGGGTCTGTCTACCTGTGAATATCTTGGTGTTCACCAATATTTACTGTTACATCATCACTCTTTTGTGTTGCATCGTGTTCTTCAACAGTTGACGTAACCCTGTTTCAATTGAGTATTTTCTTCTTCTTCTTCTTCTTCTTCTTCTTCTTCTTCATGCGTCATTTCAACTTGAGTACTTGTACTTGTACTTGTGCTTGTGGGTGTCTCGTCAGGTTTGCTCTCGATGGGTCACTTTCCGAACGAAATCTTTGGCATTCGGGATATTACCAACTATTAACCCAGTACCAGGTTTGGCAATACTGCTGCACATTACTTTACCTTCGTAATATGGGCAATCAATCATGACCCATGCGGCCTTGTATTTTCTATGGTACCCCCGAACGTTCTGAAATCAATAATATTACCTGTGTGATCACTTTCGTTTATTAGCTTGTGATCGACTCCCGCAATAGCTGAACTAGTGTCCATAATACAGGTCGTTGATACTCCATTAACCCTTGCTTGTTGAATAATAAGAGTGTCATCTTCCCCGATGATGAACACTGTGTTAGTTTCATATATTTGTAGTTGTTTCCTTCTTTTCTCTTCTGCTAACATTTCTACTCTTTCAGCTATAATCGCTTGTACTTCTTGTTCTTCCTTTTGTTGTCTTTGGAATAATTTAAACTCCTGTCTCGCCCACTTTGCAAGCTCACGACCAGTCAAACCAGACCTTCTTCCCATATTCCTAAAGTCTTGTAGCGTCGGCATGTTGTCCTCTGAGCTATTACTACTCCAGCTGAAATAATGTAGAGCAGTGAAAAAAAATGCAAAGGAGATCGACGATATGGAAGTACGTTCAATCGAGAGTAAACAATATATCAAATGTGGAACAAACTGTCAACTTCAACTCAACAACAAATTCAACAATAGAACTTCAGTAACTTTAACCCTATAGAAATGTGTAAAGTGTTACTATATGTAAATAACAGAAAATAGTATTAGAAATATATTCAGTATAAAGAATATATAACACTAGACAGTTAACAATGATATAAAACGAGTGACGTGTGACGTAACCACATATGTATATTGATAAAAGACACTACTACTAACTAATAATTTTCCTCCTGTAAGCTTCAAATAACCCCTAACTTACGACTACACAAATGTAACGAGACAACAAATAAGTGCTGTCACCCGTGAGATCGATATAAATAACTTCGTACCGACCTGACGATTGCCAACACTAAACGCTTTCTTAATTAATCAAGTGAACTTAACTGTTTAAGAAAGACCTACCAACCGCCACTAATTGTTGTTTTAATGATTTTGTCATCGCTACTTTGTTTATATATGTGGTTGCACCTAATTAAAAAGTAATGAAAATAACAATCAACAAAGAAAAATTGTACTCGCCTTAAATAATGTTATTGGTGTCCTTCGTCGTTACATGTATTCAGTGATGAAGAAAGTCAGTGACTGACTTGATTACTGCTGTGTTACATTGCAGTTATTTTGGTAGCACTCTAGGCAGAGAGCCTGTCACCGACCACGTTACAACACGTAAAATAATCGTAGACATTGCCAGTGTATGTTGATCGTCACTGTGAGTTGAGTTATGTATTGTCCAGGTCCAGTAGCGTGGCGCATGCTGTGATGAAGGTGGTGTCGTTTCGTATTATGTGAAAATAATGTCTTCCTGTCTATGTTGGAATCCAAAATGCATCGACGCTGTCAGATAAAGTCCTCCTGGTAACCAATACTTCTCCATGCGGATAGTATTCTATCGATGTTGCTCTCAAATGTCCAATGCGTGTGTACCGACAGAGCAGTGTTCCAGTAAGGCCTACTATATTCGATACATGTATGAACTATATCGAGTATGGACTCACCTGTTTCCTATAATCTGTCTATGACGTCCAGTTTCTTTTCCCACACATAGTTGTAGCAGTTAATGCTGGACATTCTAAAATAACAATGTTATTTAAGCAACTTCTAATAATTTCATACAATGTACGGTACCATACTGCTTGTTCTTAAAAACGGCGCTGCGATGTCCGGTATGTTCAAACTAGTGACCAGTGCGCGTATAAGTTTACGATGCTCAAGTGCTCTGCAAGCATTGAAATCAGTTGAAGCTATTTCCTGACTCTGTATGCAATATGTGTATATCGGAGCAGATTCCGACACGTAACTGTTGTGTCAAATATACTGAACAAATATATCAATATTCAATGCTAAGCTTCTTTTACTTGGGTAGGCATAAAATATATATTATCGATCCCTCGGTTAAGGTGTGGGATTTTTTTTCTGTCGGGTGCAACAAGAAAATCCTAACCTGCACAGTTCGCGGCGACTGCACTAGCCAGGCGGCCTTAATTCCTCAGGCTCCAAAGACCCCCCCCCCCCCCCATCCCATCATACACCGCAAGGTACTATATTGGCAGTAAATGACAGTTTATTAATGTAATTAATCGTTCAGGGTTTTACTCTGACAAAAGCTGTCTTGTAGTCTATAAAATATACTTATATATATATATATATAAAATATATATATATATATATATATATATATATATATATATATATATATATATATATAATATATATATATTTTAAAATATATATATATTATATATATATATATTAATATATAATATATATATATATATATATATATATATATAAAATATATATATTATAATATATATATATATATATATTTTATATATATATATATATATATAATATATATATATATATATATATAAAATTTATATATATATATATATATATATCTATTATATATATATATATATATATATATATATTATATATATATATATATATAAGTATATTTTATAGACTACAAGACAGCTTTTGTCAGAGTACAACATGAACGATTAATTACATTAATAAAACTGTCATTTACTGCCAATATAGTACCTTGCGGTGTATGATGGGATGGGGGGGGGGGGGGGGGTTTGAGCCTGAGGAATTAAGGCCGCCTGGCTAGTGCAGTCGCCGCGAACTGTGCAGGTTAGGATTTTCTTGTTGCACCCGACAGAAAAAAAATCCCACACCTTACCGAGGGATCGATAATATATATTTTATGCCTACCCAAGGTAAAAGAAGCTTAGCATTGATATATTGATATATTTGTTCAGTAGTATTTGACACAACAGTTACGTGTCGGAATCTGCTCCGATATACACATATTGCATACAGAGTCAGGAAATAGCTTCAACTGATTTCAATGCTTGCAGAGGCACTTGAGCATCGGAAACTTATACGCGCACTGGTCACTAGTTTGAACATACCGGACATCGCAGCGCCGTTTTTAAGAACAAGCAGTATGGTACCGTACATTGTATGAAATTATTAGAAGTTGCTTAAATAACATTGTTATTTTAGAATGTCCAGCATTAACTGCTACAACTATGTGTGGGAAAAGAAACTGGACGTCATAGACAGATTATAGGAAACAGTGGAGTCCATACTCGATATAGTTCATACATGTATCGAATATAGTAGGCCTTACTGGAACACTGCTCTGTCGGTACACACGCATTGGACATTTGAGAGCAACATCGATAGAATACTATCCGCATGGAGAAGTATTGGTTACCAGGAGGACTTTATCTGACAGCGTCGATGCATTTTGGATTCCAACATAGACAGGAAGACATTATTTTCACATAATACGAAACGACACCACCTTCATCACAGCATGCGCCACGCTACTGGACCTGGACAATACATAACTCAACTCACAGTGACGATCAACATACACTGGCAATGTCTACGATTATTTTACGTGTTGTAACGTGGTCGGTGACAGGCTCTCTGCCTAGAGTGCTACCAAAATAACTGCAATGTAACACAGCAGTAATCAAGTCAGTCACTGACTTTCTTCATCAACTGAATACAATGTAACGACGAAGGACACCAATAACATTATTTAAGGCGAGTACAATTTTTCTTTGTTGATTGTTATTTTCATTACTTTTTAATTAGGTGCAACCACATATATAAACAAAGTAGCGATGACAAAATCATTAAAACAACAAATTAGTGGGCGGTTGGTAGGTCTTTCTTAAACAGTTAAGTTCACTTGATTAATTAAGAAAGCGTTTAGTGTTGGCAATCGTCAGGTCGGTACGAAGTTATTTATATCGATCTCATGGGTGACAGCACTTATTTGTTGTCTCGTTACATTTGTGTAGTCGTAAGTTAGGGGTTATTTGAAGCTTACAGGAGGAAAATTATTAGTTAGTAGTAGTGTCTTTTATCAATATACATATGTGGTTACGTCACACGTCACTCGTTTTATATCATTGTTAACTGTCTAGTGTTATATATTCTTTATACTGAATATATTTCTAATACTATTTTCTGTTATTTACATATAGTAACACTTTACACATTTCTATAGGGTTAAAGTTACTGAAGTTCTATTGTTGAATTTGTTGTTGAGTTGAAGTTGACAGTTTGTTTCCACATTTGATATATTGTTTACTCTCGATTGAACGTACTTCCATATCGTCGATCTCCTTTGCATTTTTTTTTCACTGCTCTACATTATTTCAGCTGGAGTAGTAATAGCTCAGAGGACAACATGCCGACGCTACAAGACTTTAGGAATATGGGAAGAAGGTCTGGTTTGACTGGTCGTGAGCTTGCAAAGTGGGCGAGACAGGAGTTTAAATTATTCCAAAGACAACAAAAGGAAGAACAAGAAGTACAAGCGATTATAGCTGAAAGAGTAGTAAATGTTAGCAGAAGAGAAAGAAGGAAACAACTACAAATATATGAAACTAACACAGTGTTCATCATCGGGGAAGATGACACTCTTATTATTCAACAAGCAAGGGTTAATGGAGTATCAACGACCTGTATTATGGACACTAGTTCAGCTATTGCGGGAGTCGATCACAAGCTAATAAACGAAAGTGATCACACAGGTAATATTATTGATTTCAGAACGTTCGGGGGTACCATAGAAAATACAAGGCCGCATGGGTCATGATTGATTGCCCATATTACGAAGGTAAAGTATGTGCAGCAGTATTGCCAAACCCTGGTACTGGGTTAATAGTTGGTAATATCCCGAATGCCAAAGATTTCGTTCGGAAAGTGACCATCGAGAGCAAACCTGACGAGACACCCACAAGCACAAGTACAAGTACAAGTACTCAAGTTGAAATGACGCATGAAGAAGAAGAAGAAGAAGAAGAAGAAGAAGAAGAAAATACTCAATTGAAACAGGTTACGTCAACTGTTGAAGAACACGATGCAACACAAAAGAGTGATGATGTAACAGTAAATATTGGTGAACACCAAGATATTCACAAGGTAGACAGACCCAAACACGAAGAAATAAATTCTTCTTCGATGAGTATAAATGAGGATCAAAAACAAGTCAAGAGTGATCACATGTCTTTAAATGACATCTTTTTTGAAACATGCCAAAAAGAATCCAAAAGCTACACGCACTAGTTGTTACACGCAAAAGGTGCAGGCACAACACACAAAACCCATTGAACAGTTAAAGTGGGATATTATAACCATGTTTGGTGCTCAAATCATAACCTTAGTTGTGCCAACCATATCACAGGGTATATGCGTCGTCATGAACATTTACTCACGAACAAAGAGATGTGTTATTTGTGCCAGTACAAACATGTTCGCACATGTCAAAATACATATTGCAGACGGGTTCACACGAACAAAAAGGCATATCATAAACATACACACAGAAATAAAGAAGTGTAGCACAAATATACACACAAAAAGCAAGAAATATATTAATACATACGCACAAAAGTCAAGAAGTGTGTCACAAACGTACACACAGAAGTCAGGAGGTGTAATTCACACATGCACACTGAAGTTAAAGAGTATGTCACTAACATATATGCACAATCAAAGAAATACATTACTTGCGGCATTGCAACTATATACTCACAAGTCAAGAGAGGATATACACAAACCAGAAATAAACTTATAAATTGGTTAACAGACACAGAGAAATACACCACAAACACTTGTGCGCAAGTCAAAACAAAGGTAATAAACTTTAGCATACAAACAAAACTATACGTTACGAAGTTAAGAGGTAAATGCAAAGAACATTACAGAAAACAAACTACACTTATCTTTGCTTACTATGGTTACTTGTCTTACTTCTGGTACAGATTTGCCAAACATACCTCATTGCAGCGTATGCATTACATATCATACACAAGAGTGAAAACTAAAACATTGTTCCAAGCAACAAAGTTACAATGTGCAAATATTGGCATGCGTGCAGAAGAGAGATTCTATAGATTTGAAACAAAGAAAGAAAGAAAAAAAAATAGAATAAAAGGAAGAATGAAAGAAAAAAATAAAGAAAAATAAAATGGGATGAATGTGAAGGTTAGGTTTATATCAACACATAATACACTACAGACACATTAGGATCTTATTACTTAGTTATGCCAGGTGTCACGGATATAAATCTATACTTTTCAGAGTGTCACACTTTCTCATATTTCTACATTCTATCTTGGAAAATATTTCGGTTCTCTATTCTTCGGTTATTCGTATTAACTCTATCTATATTAGAGAACATTAATAATTTCTATAATTTAAATATTTATTCTCGTTGAATCAGAATATCATATTATATTTCTGATTTATTTTCTTAGAAGTCTTTAATCTTTGGTATTTATGATTCGTCGTAAGACTTAAAATATTTGAAGATCTGCAAGATTCTAGTCAATGTGAATATTCTGTGAGATCTTCTTAGTCGATTGTAAATAGATAGGTCTACTTCATAGTTGTTCACTTGTAAATTTGATGTTTATCTGTGTTATTCATAGTATGTTAGAGAAGTTAATATATATGTTACAGATTGCACCTGGTTAATTAGCAATGTGCATGGCAACCAACAATAAATTGTACATTCATTAGTATTATTATTATGTAGTGTAGTCGGATAGATACAGTTGTCAATCTATCGTTCTTGGCAGGGTCAACGTGAAATTAGGAGATGACTTGTGTTGGGACTATCCATTTTACTCTCATCAAGTTTGGTGATGACTTAACTGTTGAGTTCTGGTCCAGACACCAATGGATCGGACGAAATAATTTTGCTGTGCCGATATAAGAATCCGAACGAACATTATTCCTAAGGAAGTATTATACTTAGAGACAAGTTGTGTGATAATATTAGAATTAGTATGTGAACATTATATTATTTGAAAATTTAGATATATGGATAAATAATTAGTACATTGGTTAACTGTGTTATATTATTTTAGTTATGATATTAGAATAGTTACATTTAAATTTGTTAATTAATGGTTAAATAATTAATAACGGTTATAAATTGCACTGGTTATGTATCCAGATTATGTAATTATCTAGATATTATGTATTTTACGATATCCACTAAACTATTACACTGGATGGTAATAGAAACTATCTCTAAAGTAGCATTGTGCATGAGAAACAGCAATGGCATCTACCTTACCTACGGACATTTGATGAAAAAACGATCAAGATATACATAAACAGCGACAACATTGAGCGGCAACTGATATGGATTGCGTGGTACCTATTACTACCCTCGTCCGCAACTCTGGGTGTTGACCTAGAGTGAGGACACTTGTTCATTTGAACAAGTTAGGGACTAATGTATATTAGTTGGACCGGCCTCGCCATGGGCCGGCCACACGACGTTCAACGTGGGTTGAACAGGTTGGCGTGCCCGTTATACTATTTTTTTAGGGTTAGTAACGGTAGCCATAATGTCTTACTCAGCAATTGTTATTACTTATGTTGTCAGTGTTGCTGTAAGGCATAGTTTAGTAAGTACAGATTGTATACGTATATAGTTATAAATGATTACATCATTTAGTCGTGTGGGGGGGGGCATAATACCACATAGCAAACATAGCGGGCACGCCAACATAGGACATATAAACAGGATAAAGGGATTTGTCCTAAGGATGCCACCAAAGTGGATAGTGAACAAGGAAGCTAAGGGAGACAAGGGACGTCACAAGACAACTAAGAAAGAGACGTTGTGGAGCCGTGCTAGCAAGCGGTGGTGTTTTTCCAAAACTCTGTGTCAAGTGGATTTCTGGATGCAATGATACATTGATCTGCAACAGGACGAGGAATTTGTTGATAAGTAGCCACGGATGGAGGAACTGGGAACAGAAACCTAGGCAGATTCGGAACGAACATAACGGCAAGCATCTTACGGAATTGGAAAATGGAAAATAGGCCGTCAAGGTGAACGGTACAGATTTAGTTGGGAGCATTTCGTAGATATTTTCAGTAGATGCCGCCGACCCTGCGTCAAAGGTGCCCTATGTTGCTACATGAATTGTAACTTGCAAGTCTGTAAAGCAGAATAATATGTGTGGAACTGTTCACTGCGTGCTTTTATTTTCATATTTCCAAAGTTCAGGTGAGAGCAGTTAACGTTCAAACTTAACGAGTTGTTAATGCTTGATTGTGGATTTCATATTGAGTTATTACTGGATCTACACCAAGGCTATATATATATATATATATATATATATATATATATATATATATATATATATATATATATATATATATATATATATATATATATATATATGTGTGATTGCACGAAAATGAGAGATGAGAGAGAGAAGTGGAGGAGAGAATAAAGAATTGAAAGATAAAGATTGTCCGTCTTCCGGTTGTAGAGATAACCACTGAATTGTGATTACCCTTGGTTTTATCTACCAACCTCACAAGTATACAGGTACGCAGGTCACGAATACAACACTATCCTAACCGACAAGCACAGTACAGGCACTAAGAAGAATAAGCTAACACTGAATCAAGTTTATTTGCTTCTCAAAAGACATTACAAAGTATACAAAGTGTCGTGCGGCAACAATTCAAACAATTATGGAAGAATGCTGTCAGGTAGCTAGCATCAAGATAATACCATCAAACTAAGGAATTGCACGCAATTATACCAATAACTAGTCACATATCAATCAGGGGAATATAATAATAAAGTATGCAAGTCTGATAAGAAAGTATATAAATCTACTAAGGATGCACACAACCAACTTCCATCGTCAAATGACCGCCCACTAGTTTACCCAGGCAATCGATCAAGCGACAACCTGAAAATTGAACAAAAAGACACCCTTGACTATGTGAACAGCATCATCGGGTGTCATCAACCTACTGCTCACCCTTGTCTTCAGCTATGTGTATTGACATCGGGTCAGTGATATTCCATCACTGCCTGGGCGGTCGTACACCACCAACCAGTGTTCCTTGATGCCAACATCAACCCATAAATCCCCAAACACTTCACCATGTGTAATAATCATGTGACATTAATACAATACTCACGCCGACACTGATAGTCTTTCCACAGCGGACAGACACATATAATTCGGCAGTGGGACAACCCTAAACAACAACTCCTGATCTGCTTGCCCACACTGGCCGGGTTTCCCCGCGCCAGACACATAACACAACAGCTGATAACTGGTCGTCACATTTCAACAACTACATCAGGTAAACCCCAACAACAACACTTCTGCCCCCGAGACTGATAACACAACACACCAGTGACATGTACTGGCGCCATGCCTCCTTGTCATTGGCACCACCATCGTCTTCACAGCATGCATATATTCATTCTCAACAACATAAATTCCCCTTGTCATTAATCACAAAACAATCAACACATCATAAACATAGCAATCGATCAATAATAACCTGTATCCCCTAGTGACTCCAACTCCCATAACATCATCATCCTTGCGTATATCCTAGCCATTATCAATAACAACATAAATCTACATCATCAACAATATCATTGCAGCTTGGTACCCCAACAGTAATTATAAGACAACAAGATGGGACACCGGCTCTCTATTTCCCTATCTCGCCTTATAGTATTAAAGCCATTTAAGCCTTTTACCCCCGATTCTCCATGAAGGTCCGAACCCGCTGCTTTTAGGTTGTACTGCTAACCAGTTGTATGCTCTATTTTCTCCGCCGCAGTCTGACCCCGATTCAACTCTGCCGGGCCGGCAACAATACAAGCACATTCTTCCATCTGCAGGCTTTGCTCCAAGCGCGGTCCATTCATCCGCTGTATTCACCTGGCCTCATTGAATGGCTTGACCTAGTGGTCGCGTCTCGTACTCGCCGTGTTTACATTTTGATTGAGAAATAATTCGGGGACTTTTTGATGCCGCTAATAACGTTCGCACATAATTACCATTTGTACGGTCTCGGCGCTCATATTCCTATTCCGTAACTAGTCACTGCGAATTTTGGTTGAATAGTTAGTTACGTATTCTTTACCTCCTTATAGAACGTCGCAGTCAATCCCGTTATCTGTCAGTTGTAGTTTGCCAACGCTTCCTAAACCTAAGTACCATTACCCACGCCCGACTACAGACTAATAGATTTCTAATTAAAATTAACCAACTTACGTAGGAGTCCTGTCCCGTGGATAATTGCTCGCCTGCCTACGGGTGCCTTTGTCTGATCACCGCCCGTCTCAGAATGATTTCGCCACTTTCCAATAAAGTCAGGCTCCTTCCAACTTTGTTCGACGCAGTCCTCTGGATGATCCCATCAAACGTGTGTCCTCTTAGCCCACTCTAGTCTGGTGTGACATTCCTTAATGATTGCAATTGCCAGTAGCAATCAATAGTTTCTTTAGGGCGGTTCTTTTTCCAACACTTAAGTCCGTGCTTTCTTTGGTCCTCGGGTTTATCTGCCCGACCAGAGTTGCCACAGTCTTATTGGTCTCAACAGCCCTTCGAGTATCTGCACTCGGCTGTCTAGAACTCGCTTATCTCCTCAAATGCTTCTCTGTCCCGCGTATATATATATACCGCTTAATTTGGCGGTTCTTTCTGGCATCACGTGACATAGCTCCTCCTTGCCGCGAAGGGCTACCCAATGAGATTTTTTAGCTGTACCACATAATTAATTCTACTTAATCCGCTTTATTCTAGATCCCTTGACACTACTAGGTTACAGCTTGAGGTCGAAGACCTTACCTTTTCTGCCTTCGCCTGGTTTGGTTCATTGGGCGTGTCCGTTCCCATATATCTAGCCTAATCCGTTGTATTTCTTGCTCATTTGACAGCTCCTATGCTAAGTTCGGCTTCATGTTTCCTGAATTTCTTATTCTACTAACAACGAGAGGTAAACTGTCGGTCAGCGGGCTGCACTAGAGTCATTGCCCGACCACTCACTAATTTTGAACTTATACTGGTCGGTGAACTTTCTGTTTAAAAAAAAAGGCGGTATGTGAAAGCTATTTTTCCATACTGTCTCATATATATATATATATATATATATATATATATATATATATATATATATATATATATATATATTATATATATATATATATATATATATGTCAGGATCTTATATTCGGCTCGTTGGCTAACACATGTGAGACAGTACAAGTACAACGTAATTCGACGTAAGACATAGCAACACAAGTTCAATGGATTTATTACCACATTAAATACATAACAATAGTTACAGCAATGTACAACATATAACTCACAACCACAATACAGCTCATAGGTCTGACGCTCACGATATCAGTCGTTCAGCTCACAACCACGGAGATTCACACAAACGCCTTGCTCTCGACACACACGTCCGTTCAGATGTCCAGTCCCAGCTTGGTCTGAGATTATCACACACACTGCCCCCTGTCTCTGGTGGGGTCACGTGGCTTTGCGTGCGTCTGTCGTCAGCGCTGGTCGCGTGTCAGGTAAGAATCTCGCCAGCCGACAACTCTTGTCCGCCGGGTGCCGTAACGATGTTGCTGCACACTTAGGCTCTGACATTCTCCCCGGGTACTTCAATGAAAGATGCCATCTTTCATTCATGATGTATGTATATACTGGGGTAGTGTTAATTTCATGTCAGAGACTACTCTTTCCCAGTGTTATGCATGAAAATACATATAAGGCATAGAAATATATACACAAAAAATGTAAGTTGTATTGACATGACAAATGAAGTACAATTTTTAACACAATTCAGGTTTCATCCCCCTGATGCCTGGTTACCTTCATTGCAATAATACCCAGTCAGATCAGTAGCACCAGCTTCACGCATCTACCTCCCAGCTATTTGAAAAAAAAGTAATAATATGATTGTTTTGCAACAACCATCTAGCCAGACTGAAATACGGCTTTGTATTAGTCGTATTAAACACTTAAACTCTGCCCTCATTTGGTCAGGAGCTCTTATGTTGGTTTGCAATGTTGGCAGCTCTATGACATGCTTGGTGGACGCCTACCTGCTGTGCCAAACATTTGAGCAACAAAATGCCTATCTATACAACACACATCAATGAATATGTTTCAAATTATGGCCCTTGATGTAATTCACAAATGCAAGGGAAGTAATTTTGACATTTAAGAAATTCCATACATTACAATAATTATTTAATTTCTTAGCGTCATTGCTTGACGTTTCTTCATATTAACGAGAAAAAGTCGGTAATATGAATACATTAATCAAGATATAATTCTAAGATTACACTAATCAAAATAAATAAGTACCCAATTGGTATATTATATTTTATAGATTCGAAAGGATTTTACAAGTGTCATAAATTTTTGGAAATTTGTACATAGTCTGCTAATTATGTTATACTTTTTAAATTATACCGGAAATGCACACGAAACGAAAAATTTGGTTGATGTTACATTTTCTGAACACAAATGATCCGGTTTTATTTCGGAACGGATAGTAGAATGTTCTCACAGTTCGTGTCTGATGTTATAGTATGACAACGGATTATGATGGAATGTTCTTATTTCCGATGTGTTCACACGTCGAACGATTTGGATCACATTCGCTGTAGAGGTGATGTAGGAGTCAATGTTCGGTCCACATTTGCACATGTTAAAATATCACGGTGAAAAAAAATCACCCACAAATGTCACAATGGTAAAGTTCGCTTTTGATAATTGGTTAAGCGTTTGTGACACTGTTGTTGGTGTCTATATACAATTAATATCGTTCTCATTCTAACACACACTACACAATTATACTACACTCATTACATGACTTGGTTAAAATAAGTATATTATACATGTCGGTTTCTAAACCGTATCACAATTTTACTTATAGACCTTACACAGTAGGTGAATGGAAAAAATTCACTCATTGGTGGCTGTGTTGGGCTGAGTGTAATATTACACAGTGCACTCAGACATTGCTTACTGGGTCTGTCGGACAACGGGACAAAAGGTCGGCGATTGTATTCATTCTGCCGGGAATATGGCGAACTTCAAAACTGAAATTCTGAAGCTTCTAGGACCAGCGAGCAATCATATTATTTGATGGTACTGCGGAATTGATATACCGTAATGGACTGTTGTCAGATTCGATGATAAAGTGACGTCCTAGAAGATATCTGGACAGCTTCGTCACACTTTCTACTAAGGCCAATGCTTATAATTGCGGAATGGACCATGCCCGCTCTCGGGGCCTTAGTTTTCTTGATAGAAAACAAACGGGATGCAGGATGTCGTTGTATTCCTGCAATAGGACTGCACCGATCGCAATGGAGCTAGCATCTGTTCTCAATCTGAAAGGTAAACGAATGTTGGGCAATTTAAGGATGAGATTAGGTGTATACTTATCAGAAAAGTGTGCCAAAACTTTATCAAATGCATTTCGTAGGCATTCATCGTTTACAACTTTTTCGGGTTTATTCTTGGTTAGTAAGTTAGAAAAAACCTCAGTCAGTTCTGAAAAATCAGGAATAAAGTTTCTGTAATAATTAATAAGTCCCAACAAACTGCGGACTTGTTTCTTATTTGTTGGAAGTGACAGTTTTAGAATTTTGGAGCCAATTTTGTTGTCTGTCATGACAAAGCCATTGGATATTCTGTACCCCAAAAATGATATTTCTTGGTAAGCCATGCTCACCTTTGAAGGCTTCACTGTTAGTCAGTGCTGTCTGATACTAGGTAGTAGTAGTAGAACGTCCTGTCCAGGTGTCAATGTTATAGTTCCGTCGGTGTCTCTGTATAGACACAGATGTCGTCAGCATTGTGAATGATATTAAGAATGTCAGATAGGAGGCGTCGTATAACAGACAAGGTAAGTCTGGAGATACTGGATCTAAGGATATAAAGTGGGTTACGGTTAAAATCTTTCAAAAGGATTTTCAAATTTCATGTTGAGATCATTTTGAGTGTTATCTCCAAACCTGCACTCGTACATGTGTGTATACATTCAATAGTTCAAACAATAATAATACACCATGTATAGTTGTGAAATGTAATCGTGCATATTTGTATGATCTTTTGCAATTTGTGTATATTTTCCAAAATATGTAGGGTAATTTGTTGCTGATTTTTGTCAGTAATTCCACCGACTGATGCTTTACATTGTTCAGCATAGGTATTCGTATGAGTTGATTTAACATAGAGATTATGAGTGGCAGTAACAAAATTTGGTTCAACTGTAATGACATAAGTAACAAAGTCTGCTGGTTTGTCATGAGTAATATCATATGTGTTGTGTCATGATGCTGTGGAAATATAACTGTTTGTGAAGACATTTGTTTTGTATTTCACAATCAGTAGTGCAAGAATAACTATCCACTGTGTGCACTTGGTTATGTGTGTAGTTAACAGGAGTAAAGTAGGTATAGTATATACCATGATGATTTATGATCTTTCATCGCTGTTGTGAACTGTTTGTTTTCTGCACCTTTTTCTTTGTGCTGATACCCACTAGTTTCTGTTTCTTCTTGTTCTGAGATGGTAATCACGTTGGTATGGTGTGGTATCTTGGTCTGTTCATCATGTTGTTGTATGATGAGTTGGGTAGTTAAGGCAGTATTTGTTGTGGTGTTAACTTTTTGCCTTGTGTGAGGTTTGGACTCTATGTAATCTGTCACATTCAATACATTTCCAATTAATAAATCACAACATGGATTGTCTAATAAGCACAAGTTACTCTGCCTGATAAGGAAAGGTGATTTTATATTGGCCCATGCCATGGGATATTTCTCTACTGTCCCTGAAACAGTTTTGCAATAGATGTACTCATCTAGGTAGTCTTTAGGATCAGCTAAGGTCTTTCGAAGACCGATAAGACAGGACCCTGTGTCGCGTACACATGTGCATACTGTGTCATTGATGTAACCTTTATGGAATGTTAATTTTCCTAATGACAGTTTTGAGGTTTTGTTCAATTCCTCACTTTCTTGTTGAGCATTGACCTCTTTATATAAAGAATGAGGTTGAGTGATGTTAACAACATTATTACAATATGGTACAAAGTCTGGTGTTGTCTTCATGTCTGTGATGTTCACTTTTCTTACGTTCTTTGCTGAACTGCATTTTGAGTCTATTGCCAAGTTAGCTTCCTCATTGGCAATAGGGACGGCGTGCCCGTATGTTAAGGTACCATTTTCATTGAAGGTATTACAGACAGTACATTTGTTAGCACTAAATACATCACAAGCCTGTGCTGCATGTACAGGATGTTTTTCTGGATTTTCGTCTTCTGACGTTGAGCTATCGAACAAGGCGGCATTGGCTTTGTTGGTCATATGCCTGCCTCTACAATCCATACGATAGTGACCGTAAGCCTTGCAGAGAAAACATTTACGTGCACTTTTTGAACGATCTACGTTCTACGTCTTGTCTGTTTACCATATTTTGCAAGTATGTTAGGTACCCTGGGTTTTTATCGCACATCTCGTTCAAATGGTGAGATAATTTACAGTGAGTGCATTGTCTAACTCTATCAGAGGTAGGCCTGTGTGGTTTTTGCCTACTATAGTTGTTCTCATAGTTGGCTGCTGCTACCCAGTTACTGTCAGTAGCTTCAGTGGCAAAACACTGTTTATTTGCCGTATAATAGGCCGACCCACGTCTTTCCATTTCTTCCACACTTGTGCATTCATTCTCCTGCAAGAACTTAGAAAAAGATGATGGGACAGAAGAAATAACTTTATCTCGAATAATGAGATCTTCTAATTTATCATAATTTTTGTTAATTTTGGCTGATGAAGTCCATTTGCTGAAAATGTCTCGGACTAAACAGAGGTAGTCAGAGAACGTTTGAGTTGATTTTGGACTCAGTTTACTGAATTGTTCTCTGTACCCTGCTTCATCTAACATGAAATGTGCCATTATTTTAGATTTAATGTAATGGTACTCTTTTCTGAGGTCTTTGGGGATGGTTTCAATGACTTTCAGAGGTTCCCCAGATAGACTCCTCATATATAAAATATTCCATTCCGAAAGTGGAACTTGGTAATGTTCCATTAAAGTCTCAAAATTTTGGGTAAAGGCTGCTATGCAGTCACCCGAGGTATAGTTACGAACGATACCTTGGTACTTCTTATACTGGTTTTCTTTTTCCAGTCTTTCAGATTTCTTTGACTCTTTATTTATTGCAGTCTCAGGTGTCGAGTTGTTTTATTTTCAACTGTAATTCTAGTTCTTCCCTCTTACTCTGAGCTGCTATTTCTGCTTTCTTAAGTTCACCGTCTATCTCAGCTTGTTTGGCAGCCTTTTCAATCTCTGCCTGTTTCAAGGCTGTTTCTGCCTCTGCTTGCTTGGCAGCCTTTTCAATTTCTGACTGTTTCAAAGCTGTTTCCATCTCTGCTTGCTTGGCAGCCTTTTCAATTTCTGACTGTTTCAAAGCTGTTTCCATCTCTGCTTGTTTTAGAGCTCTTTCTGCTGCTCTTTCATCGCGTTCGGCAGCTTTTTCCTGAACAAGTAGGTATTCTGCGTATTTGTTCTCACTCCACTTTGTTAACTCATCACCTTGTAACTTTAATTTCAAGCCCATATCGATGAAATCAAACAATGACGACATGATGGAGAAAATATGTCAATGAAAATCAATCACACACAATATGTTGTAAATGATTAGTAGAAAAATAACTTACAATTGATTTGACTATACGATGCGTGCCCACTAATGCATACGTAAAGTTAAAGTGAAGAAAAATATACTCAAGTGCCCTTGGATATGGTGACGAAAGGTTGGGCAATCGGGCTAGAAAACTGTAGGGTCGTACTTCAGAACCACTAATGACCTCTACGGCAGGGTTATGGATGGTACGCAAAAACCTGCTTTGTTTTTGGAGAGAAATAAGTTAGCGTGTGTTTGTTGGTGTGTGCCTGCAAGTCACTAAGTGTTGATTAGGTTTGAATGGCGTTGAGTATAATTGTATGTCGTAAATTTGTCGTCAACAGTGTTTCTTTCAACAGAAGTTACACTCTTTCCAAAACTCTTTGCGTTCCACAAACTCAATACACAAAAACAATCTATCTGTATTTGAACACTCAATAACATTGATGACACATCACTTACATCAAGATGACATTCAGTAAGGACAAAGACATCAAGTTTACAAGATGGCGACAAGGTCAAAATGGTGGCAAAATCACAATGTTGACAAGGTCAAACGATGACAATTTTCACAGATCACAAATGTTTAACACGTTTACAGGATCAAACAATATGTACTGTACATTTACTAATGATCTTAAACATATTTAGACAATGTAGTAATGGATCACACTGAGACTTTTCCGATCACATGTACATCACTATAACCTTGACAAATTTTACAAGTACAAGAATTATAGTTTTAAATCACACAGATGAACAACACACGTCTAAATATATTAGGTTCTTAAATAAAGACGAGCAACCCACGTCCACACATGTCAGGATCTTATATTCGGCTCGTTGGCTAACACATGTGAGACAGTACAAGTACAACGTAATTCGACGTAAGACATAGCAACACAAGTTCAATGGATTTATTACCACATTAAATACATAACAATAGTTACAGCAATGTACAACATATAACTCACAACCACAATACAGCTCATAGGTCTGACGCTCACGATATCAGTCGTTCAGCTCACAACCACGGAGATTCACACAAACGCCTTGCTCTCGACACACACGTCCGTTCAGATGTCCAGTCCCAGCTTGGTCTGAGATTATCACACACACTGCCCACTGTCCTCTGGTGGGGTCACGTGGCTTTGCGTGCGTCTGTCGTCAGCGCTGGTCGCGTGTCAGGTAAGAATCTCGCCAGCCGACAACTCTTGTCCGCCGGGTGCCGTAACGATGTTGCTGCACACTTAGGCTCTGACAATATATATATATATATAAGTGTGATAGCCTGTTCCCTTCACCCCAGAGAAGCTGTTGACATCGAGGACACACACCAAAAATTTTGGGAATCACCTGGACAAATACACATGGTGATGGTAGGAAATCAGAATAAAAGCAGAGAACAGGAATTGTTGGGACAGCTGAAGGCTCAGCCAGAGCATAGGGATCTTTTAGAAAAATTCGTGAAGAAAAATCAGGATGCTTTTGCATTAAATGACCTGGAAATAGGTAAGACCAAGACGGTCACTATGGAGATAGATACTGGGAACCATCCCCCAATAAGCTTGAGGCTTTATAGGACGCCTTTCATAAATAGGGAGATAGTAGATAAGGCAATAGAGAACATGCTGAAGGCAGGGATTATAGTAAGATCAAAATCAGAATGGCGGTCGCCGATCGTTATTGTCACCAAGAAGGACGGTTCTCATCGGTTTTGTTGCGATTATCGAGCGCTGAATAAAATCACCAAGAATGTGGCGTATCCCTTGCCAGTAATAGATGACATACTGGGGCTTCTTAATGGCTCTAATTTCTTTACAACGTTACACGCCAGGTCGGGGTGTCGGTGTATCCCTATGTCGCATGACGCTCAATAGAAGAGTGCTTTTTTGCACTCATGTAGGCTCTTCGAATTTCTGCGTATGTCTTTTGGGATTCGAACTTCCCCCAGCCATTATATGCTATTAATGAATCAGGTTTTGGCAGGGATGCAGAGATTTGCATTGGCCTATATAGATGACATTTTGATATATACGTCGGGGGATGTAGAGGATCATCTAAAACATGTAAGTTTGGTCTTTGATAGGTTGAGACAACATGAAGTCAAACTCAAACTGAGTAAATGCGACTTCCTGAAAACTGAAACCAAATATTTAGGCTTTGTAATCAACAGAGAGGGCATAAAACCAGATGAGGAGAAATTGAGGGTAATCAGGGATCTACCTCCCCCAACCACCGTGTGAGAAGTCACAGGGTTCATCGGGATGTGTGGATATTATAGAAGGTTCATCCCTAACTTTTTACAAATAGCAGAACCTATTATCAATTTAACCTGCAAATATGCAAGATTCAAATGGAGTGACGAGTGCCAGAAAGCATTTGATTTCCTTAAGCATATATAACAGTAAGGGAGTTAGCTTAGTAGTAGAGAGTTAATGAATGCTGCGCATTCATTAACTAATGGGGAAATTATAGTTAGTGAACGTGTGAGCACAAATGGGTTTAAGTATCCAGGGGTTGCACACACGTTACTTGGGATTCAGCCATGAAGGGATAAACAAATATGTCTGCATGTACATCGGCAGCATGAGAATGTAATGGATTGAACCAATAAACCTTTTATACAATACAACGCGGTGTTTGTCATCTGTAGTGATGTTAACCACTAACGATCTACGGCTAGGCCATGTTCACACTGTGATATGACTTGATTTGGCGCCGAGTATACCAAGATTCCGAAATCGTGCTGTCGCGGCCACCACTGATCACAGAGGTCCTCAATTAAATCAAATTGGAAAATAAAAGTTAACAGAAGTCATGGAAGGTTGTGCACTCTGGAGGAACAACTTATGTAGCATTTTCAAGTTTTTGTGATGGGGTTGATCGTTGTTAGAACCGCCACACAACACATAATGTTCCGAGTGGTGAAACAGAGCAGCCACCGTCAAGCTTGAATCCATTGTTGACCTGCTCGTTTTTTCAAAACGTATGGATGTTCCAGATATGCTGCCGTGAAATCTGGTTTTGCTGGAACTGTCGAGTTAACCGTTATCGTCTGAACTACAGTGAAGGTGACCTTGGAAGTCTGAAGATAAAATCCGGAGTTCTTGGCCAACGCTTAAAGTGAGTCGAATCAATCAATCAGTATTGTCTCGATCGTTGTAATTTCAAATCCAGACGAGCACAATCAGTGGCATGAAAACGACTAGAAGGCACCGACTTCGATTGAAGTGACGAAATCATACTCTTTCAAGTTTGTCGATTGGAACATCTTCCGTCATTTTGTCGATTGGAACATCTTCCGTCATGTTGTCGATTGGAACATCTTCCGTCACTTTATCGATTTTAACATCTTCCGTCATTTTATCGATTGGAACATCTTCCGTCATTTTATCGATTGGAACATCTTCCATCATTTTGTCGATTGGACCATACTTCATTTCTACCCATAGACGTAGGACAGGTAGCGTCAGTTGGTAAACCCAGAACAAACACAGAGCAGTATAGGTAATGAATAATTTCAGATTAATTAACAACATACTAAATTGAACAGAATATTTCTTGCTGCTTACTTTAAGATAATGTTGTCTTAAAATATTAGTATATTATATTGGTTGGTACTTTCCATTACAGATTATTTTAGAATGGAAGCCCAGGATTTTTCTCAAGTACTTAGTGGAGTTGGTGGGGCAATATCAAAGTTGGACGCGGTATTAAGACAGCAAAGTGTAATCAGTGATGTCGAGAGATTTAATGGACAGGCGAATCAATTTAAGAAATGGATTATTTCTATTGAGAAACATGCTTATCTAATGAAAGCTACAGATGAGGATAAAAAGAATTTAGCTTATAGAACTAGTACAAGTCCTGTTTCTGATCATATAAGAAGAAAGCTAGAAGCTGGAGGAGGTGAAACCTGGGAACAATTCAAAGACGACCTGGCTCATAAATATGCAGAAATTACTGACCCTCAACACGCATTCTCAGTGTTGCGACAGACGAGACAAAATACTACAGAAAGTGTACAGCTATACAGTGATAGGTTGATCAATTTAGCTGAAGAGTCATTTTTGGGTCAGAATGTACGAGCTGAAGAAGTGGAACGGATGTTGGTGGGGATTTTTTGTTGATGGGATTAGGTCAGATGGATTGAAATTTAAATTAATGAGAGAGAATCCTGCAAGGTTGTCACAAGCTGTAGATATCGCTATACAAGAAGAAAGCTTGAGGAGAAGGTTTAGATTGAGGGTAGGACGAGAGTTAGGTAGTAGTTCGGAAGATAGAATTGAAGAACCAATGGAAATAGGACAGTATAGATATGGATGGAGAGGAAGAAGGGGAGAAATACAGATGGTACAAGGAAACAGTAACGTATATAATCAAGGTAGAGAAGGACAAGTGAGGAATACTGTAAGAAACATGGTAGGTAACACAAATAACACAAATGTGGTTTGTTGGGGGTGCCACCAACGTGGACACATTTTTCGCTTCTGTGATAACAGACGTGTCCAATCGAATACACAAAATAATAGAGGTGCTCAGACTAGTACACAGAATAGAACTGTAAATAGTAGATCATCAAATGGGAATTATGGAGAGGTGCAGAGAAATTTTAGAAGGTCAGGAGATCAGGGAAATTGGCATCCCGCTTACTGAACAGGATCGGCAGTAGGGGGGGGGGGGGAAGATAGTAAGGTCCAAAAGATGAATAAATATATTAACAACCCAAATGATGAGTATAATAGGACATTTAGAAATAAAAAACATAAGAAGTGGCCTCAACTTGGGGAGATAAAACAGTTGTCACTAAATATGATTGATCCTAGTTCATGTATAATAGAAATAGGGAAATATAAAATTAGAACATTAGTTGACTCGGGAGCGCAAGTTAGCGTGATTAAAGAAACATTTTTATATCGAATATTAAAATTTTTTTAAATATTTAGAATTCAGGAGAATCTTCATTCGGTAACTGGACACGAATTAGAAGTGCTTGGACAAACGATGATAAATTTTAAATTAGGAGGGATAAATGTTAGGCATATGTTCCATGTGGTCAAGGATTTAAATAGAAATATGATATTGGGTAGAGATTTTTTATTGAAAAATGGGGTGAGACTTTTTTTTGATTTGCATAAATTAAAATTCCAAGATGTTTACGTAGATTTGGAAGAGGATATGCATGTGTCGACACTAGTTAGAGTCAAAACGACCATGAATTTGAAACCACAAACGGTTAATTTAATACAGGCAAAAATGAAAAAAATCCGTACTTTTCGGTTGGACAAACAGTTAAAATAACGGAATTAGAGAGAGAAATAGTAGATGAACCTGGCTTGGAAGTCACCGATGGGTTAATAATATAAACATCTCAGCTTTCCAGTGATGCTCCTAAACAATACAGGAAAAAATATTAAATTATATAGAGGCTGTGTAATCGCTAAAGTAGCGTATAATAATGATAACATGTTAATTATAGAAAAAGAAAACATGTTGGGAAATGATTATTCAGAAACCCCCATGGTCAGAAATAATGTCAGAAATAAGTATAAAAGAAGCTGGAAAAGACGAAATGATGAATTGATCCATACATTCAAAAAATATCCATCTCAAATAGATACAGTTGACAAAAGGACAAGAGAACAAGAATTGTTATCACAGTTAAAAGCCCCACCGGAGAATAAAGAAATATTAGAACAATTGGTGAAAGAAAATCAAGACGTTTTTGCAATTAATGATTTAGAATTGGGAAAAACTAGTACAGTTACAATGGAAATAGTCACTGGAAATCATCCACCAATTAGTTTAAAGCCATATAGAACTCCTTTAAGAAACAGAGAGATTGTAGAGAAGGCAATTGAAGATATGTTAAAAGCGGGAATAATAACAAGATCGAAGTCTGAGTGGTCATCTCCGATTGTAATTGTGACCAAAGTTGATGGTACACATCGATTCTGTTGTGACTATCGGGCGTTAAACAAAATCACTAAGAATGTAGCGTACCCATTGCCAGTAATTGATGATATTTTGGGTTTACTTAATGGCTCTACATTCTTCACTACACTAGACGCAAGATCAGGATTCTGGTGTATCCCGATGTTGGAGGATGCTCAAAAGAAAAGTGCTTTCTGTACTCATATGGGTTCTTACGAATTTTTACGAATGTCATTCGGAGTTCGTACAGCTCCATCTCACTATATGTTATTAATGAATGAAGTATTACATGGGTTTCAAAAGTTTGCGTTGGCATATATAGATGATATTTTAATATATACATCAGGAGACGTACAAGATAATCTAAAACAGGTAAAATTGGTATTTGACAGGCTAAGAAAACACGATGTTAAGTTGAAATTGAGTAAGTGTGAATTCTTAAAAACAGAAACCAAATATTTAGGGTACATTATTAGTAGAGAGGGAATTAAGCCTGATCAAAATAAAATTAAAGTGATTAGAGATTTATCTTCTCCGACCAACGTAAGAGAAGTTCGAGCTTTTATAGGTATGACCGGGTATTATCGACGTTTCGTTCCAAATTTTGCACAGATAGCAGAACCTATTATAAAATTGACCTGTAAATATGCAAGGTTGAAGTGGTCTGAAGATTGTCAGAAGGCGTTCGATTTTTAAAAAAATAGCTTAACAACAGTTCCACTATTGGCACATCCAGATTTAAATAAACAATTGGTTTTGTATACAGATGCTTCAGATAATGCCATAGAAGCATGTTTAACACAACCGTATGAAGGAGAAGACTCAGGAATACCAGGAGTTAAAAATGAAAGACCAATCTATTTCCTGTCACATAGACTTAGCAAATCTCAGAGAAAATGGGCGACTATTGAGAAGGAGGCTTATGCTATACACTATGCTCTCCAAAAACTAAATTACTACTTACATAACGCCAATTTCATTATTAAAACTGATCACATGCCATTAAAGTCTATATTAGAAGCACCAATACAAAATAGGAAAATACAAACGTGGGCATTAAATTTACAAGGATACAATGCTAAAGTAGAGTATGTTTCAGGAAAACATAATACATGCGCTGATTTATTGTCTAGAATTCCACATACAACAACATCTGAAACCACTTCTCAAGATGAGGGAGAACCAGAAATTGACGACAGGAATTGGCAAGTAAATATATTAGATTCTGCTAAAATAAATTATAAAAGCTCACAGACAGAACAAGATTCTGAATCGATAGAGGAAGATACACAGTTGATGCATTTTGATATGAAAAATGAACAGGAATTAGATCCAAAAATAATACAGATAAAAAGAAAACTGAAAGAAACAGGGGAAAACAGTTTTAAAAGAAAAATTTTAGAACTACAAGAAGACAATCAATTATATTATGTCGGTGAAAAAGGTGAGGGATTAAGAAAATATATTCCGAAACATTTAGAACGAGAAGTTTTAAAGGCATATCATGATAATAATGGTCATTTTGGACGAGATAAGTTAGTTAAGTCTATTAGCAGTAAATATTACTGGCCGAATTTATTTAAAAGCGTATATGAATATGTTGATGCGTGTGAAAAGTGTAGGTTAAGAAACATGAAGATAATTAAATGTCCCTTACAAGATACAGATATTCCTCAATTTCCAATGCAGAAAGTAAGTTTGGATATTTCAGGTCCTCATCCAAAAACATTATCGGGAAATGTATATCTACTACATATCGTAGATTCATATAGTCTCTGGCCAGAAGTTTATCCAATTCCAGACAAGAGTTCTGATTCTGTTATAAATATGCTTTTACAAGAATTTATACCAAGGTTTGGATGTCCACAAACAATACTTACAGACAATGGGAAAGAATTTGTAAATAGAAAGTTTGAAAAATTGTTAAAAAGATTTGAATATAAAGCACATTAAAACTTCATACTACAGACCATCTTCGAATGCCAAAAATGAGAGACAACATAGAACATTGTACAATATACTGGCGAAAAATGTAGAAGAACACGATATGGATTGGGATCTTTATTTGGGAATAGCATTGGGGGCAATCCGTACACACCAAAATGAAGGAACAGGTTTCTCACCATTTTACCTAAAAATGGAAGAACAAATTTTCCTTTATTTTTTAAAACCAAAGAAATTTAAATTTGGAA
>JACEFZ010013961.1:0-51260 GCA_014155875.1 Cepaea nemoralis | reverse complement strand
TTCCTGTGACATCTGATGGGATGTTGAGAAGTTGTTCGAAATACTGCTTCCATCTTATTAGGATCTGTTTTTGTTCACTTATTGGTTCTCCATTTTCGCTGTTTGTATTAAAGTCCAAGAATGTTATATTCCTCAGAGGAAAAACTTCAGGTATTACAGTTTGTTTGTATTTATCTTATGGTCATGTGAACCATATTGCTAATCCGTTCTATGTGGAGTTGACTTTATTCTGCTTTAAGCCTCTTAGCCAGAATGCCTTATATGTGTCCATTAATTCTGGAACTTGCTGACATGAATATGAGATTTCAGACTTCAATCTGGCCGATATGTATTACTACACCAGCCGAGAGTCCCTTCTTTCTTTCCAGGAGTGTTGCTATTTCTTCCTTCCTAGGAACCTGGTAAATATACCATGTCAGGTGCTATCAACCTAACTCAAACTCATTAGAGGTGAGAGTAGGCTTATGGCCGTTATCAGTTATATATATTCAGAGAAATGACTTCTGACATAAAACATAGGAGTATACACATAACTTAAGACTAGGTAAAGAATGAAATCTCATAAAAGAGCTCAGAAATCCCAGTAACCATCCATACTAGAATCTCGTATCATTCATATCCTATATTCTCTTAGTACTTATTCTATCGAGTGCACTGATACTTTACACAATCCACTATGTTACTTCTCAGCTAAATTAGGCCGACGCCCATTATTACGGTCTCACACTCAAATACACTATGTTAGATTTATACTCTACACCACAACTACCTTATAATTATCCTCGACTGAATCGGGAATACTTATTGCACAATAAATACAAAATGCTCGTCGGTTTCATCCAACTTGAAACATTGTAACTCCCTTTTCATAATCACTCAAGAATAAATCACCACTTCTCGTGGAAGCCAAATAGCACACTATATCCCACTAGAATATCTAGCTTATTAATACTCTGGCTCTGTACAACTATATGGGCTTATTCCACCAATTTCCCCCTGTCCTCTTCATCTGTTTCTCAATAACAACCGAATTGTTCTTTTGATGCCCGGTCATTTCGGGACATCAATGATTATCTACTCGTTTCCTCAGACCACATATATTCATCTCCGTTATCACAAAAGACCGTGGTACGGCGTGATCGCGAATCTCCGTTTCTCACTTCAAAGGTTTCTTGCAATTGCTTTATCGCGATACATCGGTGTTCAAAGTGTTGGACCTCGTCGTATTCCGTTGTCCGTTAGTTCCCGTAGACTTCGCTCCCGTCTTCAATCATTCCGATCGTTCAATCAAGGCTCTCTCAACAAACAAAATGCCGCGGCTAGGGACGCTGTTCGTTGTTCTAATAACATTTTGGATCGTTGACCTCCAGTATCGTGACAATATCTTACGCATTCTTGCTATTTAAAAATATGTTTAATTTTTATAGCTTATATACTCTTTTTATATCAATGTGTATTTCACTTTAGCTTATATGCTATTTTTAAATCAATATGTATTTCATGTTGTATATCGTTTAAACTCCTTCTTTATCAACATATATTTTTATTTTACACAGTTTATATACTCATATATGATTTTGTATTTCATCTTGTATAGCTTATACGTTCTTGCTACATCAATATCTATGTCATGTTGTATTGCTTATATATTTTTGCTTTATCAATATATATTCCATGTTGCATTTCTTATATATTGTTGCTATATCAATATTTATTTCATGTTGCGTTACTTATATATTCTTGCTATATCAATATATATTTCATGCTGTATAGTTGGTAAACTCATGCTATATCAATGTCTGTTTCAAGCTGTATAGTTTACATATTCTTGCTACATCAGTGTCACAGTCTCACATAAGGGCGGTACCAACATAAAATTAAGAGAGAGTGGAGAAGGGAGAGAACTCCAGCTAAAGGGAAAGAACCGAGTCACTCGAAGGCTCGAATAATCCAGAGCCTTCTCGAAGGACCGGTCAGTGTGTCCACAGCTCCGTGGACACCGATGAGGCCCGCCGATTGCGGGGTCCACGAGAAACTCGGAGAGAGTTACCACCCGTGTCGGATTACGACACGTGTGGAAAGGCAGACACGGACTGGACATCGAGGAAGCAACAGGGCTTACCTTAAGGGGGACTTGATAGATTAAACCCCAAGTGTATTTAGGGGTCTTATGCATATGTTAGATAGCTGATAGAGTTGTTGTAATAATCATGTTTATTGTAAACTCCTGTGATATGCAACTTGCAGATTGCTGGCTTGCGAAAACTCTCTTCGCCAGCTTACTGTAACATAATATAAATAAATGATGTTAGATTGCATATGAACGGAGTTTGTTGCCTGTATGAGCCCGAGTTTCATTTCCCTAGATATCTAGGACGGTGACAGGCTATTTGGGGGCCAAGCCGGTTTTGGCAAGCACAAGCTTTACTTTCCAGACAGCTCTTGGTTTTGCCAAGTAAAAAAATATATCAACTTTCATACATGACAAAGTCAAAAACTTTGCAGCTATCATCGTATCATCTGTGAATGAGCTATTGTAGTCCCTCTACAAAAATATTTGATATTTGAAATTATGATGATGTTCATGAAATTTGACATAGACATGACTGTGACAATTACATTGACAGTTACTAATTTTTTTTGATTCCAACATCAGATTGTTCCGCGAAATATCGTGTGTATGTAACCTGTCCTCCAGCAGTGGCGAGAAAACAGGAAAACAAAACAAGACTACAGTCGAGAAACCAGGAAAAATAAGATGAGTGTCATTTCATGCTCATTATATCCCTAAGCGATACTCATCCATGATTCATTGATGTAACATTTTTCTGTGTATTGATTTTTATATATATGCTAATCTTCTTCTTCTTCTTCTTCTTCGTTCATCCGGAGTTTTTTTTCGGATGTGATTGCGTTGTGCCTGTTTACATCAGAGCTGCGTTCTTGCGCCGTTAGGCCGACACATCCGACTTCTGCGGGCATTTGTTGACCGGGTTAACCTTCCCGGTAAAATTAGTCTGGGTGTACAAAAGTTGGCTATCCCCCTTAATGTTTACATTCAAATTTACACGAGCAGGTTTACTTGGATATGCTAATCTCATAACCAAGTAAACCTGCTCGTGTAAATTTGAATGTAAACATTAAGGGGGATAGCCAACTTTTGTACACCCAGACTAATTTCAAAGGGATTTAATTTCAATAAAGTGAACAATAACTAAAATATAAGATGTCAACATTAGAACAGTGCATTGAATTAGGAATTAGGTTAGGATATACTGAGGAAAAACTTTCAGAATGGGCACAAAAGACACATTCAGAAAATATTGCACGAGAAGACAGAGCAACAGAAAGGGAAGAGAAAAAGATGCAAGCAGAAAGAGAAGAGAAAAAGATGCAGATGCAAATTGAGGCTGAAGAAAAGAAATGCAACTGCAGGCTCAAGAGAAGAAGATGCAAATGGAAGCTGAAGAAAAGAAAATGCAACTGCAGGCTCAAGAGAAGAAGATGCAAATGGAAGCTGAAGAAAAGAAAATGCAACTGCAGGCTCAGGAGAAGAAGATGCAAATGGAGCTCGAAGCTGCGACCAAGCAAGCCCAATTAAACGCAGAAACACAGATAAAACTGTAAAAAATATATATATTTCATATTGCATAGTTTAAAGATTCTATCTATATCAATATTTATGTAATGTTGTAATGGTTATATATTCTGTCTATATATATATATATATATATATATATATATATATATATATATATATATATATATATATATATATTTGGTGTTTCATAACTTAAATATTATTGTTTTACGAATTTTAAGAAAAAATGTTGCATATACATTACAGGACGTTGCTGTTGATATACTACGCAAGTTTTTACGTTCAGTAGTTTGCCATTGCTCTCTGAACGACCGGCTCCCCTACCAACACATTATAACACAACGCCACACGGTCTGCTGCCCAAATCGGTCGCGGCTGCGTTTCGAACGCCTGGTAAGCGGCGCACGAACCGCGTTCGCAAGCCGTTGGCCACGGAGACAGGTTTTACTAATATATAGTTACAAATTAACTGAATTTTGCATAGAAAATGAGCTAATGATAGCCAACACACTTTTTAAACAACACCCAAGAAGACCCTTCATATGAAGGTCCCGAGACAGTATTACCAAAAATCAGATAGATAATATTTTAATACAAAGGAGATGGGGATCAAGCATAACATCTGACAAAAAGTCTACGAAATGCAGACTGTGATACAGATCATCAGTTATTAGCAGCAGATCTGAAATTAAAACTCAAAAAGCTTACCCGAGGACCAAGGCCACATCGTTTTGATCTCATAAAAATACCAGATGCATACAACGTAGAAGTTAGGAATCGTTTTGGGGTCTTGATGTCTGTACAAGAAGAAATGACACCTGATGAACTGGCAGTACAAGCTAGAGATATCTTGATAACATCAGCCAAAGATTTAATTCCGACCAGGATTAAGCAACATAAGCCATGGATTACACAATGCACATTAGAATTAATAAAACAACGAAGGAACTGAAAAAGAAAGGAGAAACCGATAACAGTAGGATGAAGTATAAATCTTTAACACGAGAAATAAGAAAGAACACAAGAAAGGACAAAAACCAATATATACAAGATTGTTGTATTAAAATAGAGCAATATCATAAGAATGGAAGAGATTACGAAATGTTCAAAGAAATGAAGTTATTGACAAGAAATGTTCAACCTCAATTAAATGTTATCTGTGACAAGTTGGGAAATACCTTAACAGAATCTAGACAAATTCTAGAAAGATGGACAGGAATACTGCAGTGGAATGTATGATATGAATGACTGTGAGGATATGAATGATATACATGAACCAATGACAGCAGAGACAGAACCTGAACCCTCATTAGATGAAATTATATGGGCAATAAAGAACCTGAAGAATGGTAAATCACCAGGATGTGATGAGATACCAGCTGAACTAATTAAAGCGGGAGGAGAAGAAAGCATACAAATCTATCACGCATTATGTAAAAAGATATGGAAATATGGTATATGGCCAAAAGATTGGAAGAGAACTATCTTCATTCCAATACCAAAAAAGGGCGACCTGAAATTATACACCAACTATAGACCTGTTGGCCTGATCAGTCATGCAAGTAAAATTCTACTAAAAATCATAATGGGAAGACTTCGTAAGAAAATGGAAGAAGAGATTAACGTGGTTCAAGCTGGATTTAGACAAGGAAGAGGAACAAGAGATCACATACTCAACATGCGTTTAATAATAGAGAAGTGCAGAGAATTTAATGTAAACCTATTCTCATGTTTTGTGGATTATTCAAAGGCATTTGACTGTGTACAACATCAGAAACTTTGGGAAATCATGAGGAATATGGGCTTTCCATCACATGTAGTACAACTCATAAAAATGCTCTATCTAGACCAACAAGCAGCGGTTAGAATAGATGGCGAGACATCAGATTGGTTTGACATCAAGCAAGGAGTCCGTCAGGGCTGTGTGCTGTCACCCTATTTGTTTAACCTGTACGCCGAAAATATAATGAGAAATGTCAGAGATGATATAACCAGGGAGCAATATGATGCCCTAAATATCGGTGGTCATGAAATACCAGAGATTCGATATGCTGATGATACAGTATTACTATCCACATCACAGACTGGTATAGAAAACTTAATAACCTCAACCCAAAGAAATAGTGAAAATCACAACTTATATCTTAACATAGCAAAAACAAAGATAATGCATACAGATAAAACTACTATGGAGAAAGAAATATATGTTAATGAGGAAAGATTGGAGGTGGTGGAAAATTTCGAATATCTTGGGTCATTGATTACCAACAATGGTGACACAGTGAAAGAAATTAAACGACGACTATCAATTGCTCTTCGAAGACTAAAACAGCTGAATAAATTATGGAGTGGGACAGATAGAACTACAAAAATTAGATTTTTAAGAGCATGCATCTTTCCCATTGCAACATACGCCTGTGAGACCTGGACACTTACTAAACAAGCTGAACAGCGCATAAATGCCTTTGAATATAAATGTTATAGACGAGTTCTAAGAATATCTTGGGTAAAGAAAAGAACAAATGCATCCATACTTCAAGAGCTGAATATTGAAGAAGGTTGGCTATTAAAGACGATAAAACAAAGAAAATTGATATATTTTGGTCACTTAAAACGTCATGATAGTTTGGAGAGAACTGGGAACTATGCCTGGGAAGAGAGGAAGAGGAAGGCCAAAGAGAAGATGGGTGCAGGATGTGGCGGATGATCTCCAGATGGGTGTATCGGACGCTGGACATCTTGCTTGTGATCGAGAAGTTTTCCGGAAGGTTGTTTTGGGAGCGAGGCTCTGCAAAGGACATGCTACTGAATGAATGAATGGATGATTGAATATATAGTTGATGTTTTATAACTGAAATACAGGGTGTAATATTTTTAATGACTGTGCAGTGTTTGAACATACTGCAGGTCCAAGATTTGTATTTACATATTATGTTACATGAACTTTACAGAGGGTGAATACAAAACTTTGACTGGCAATATTTTCAAACACTGCACAGTCATTAAGAATACACCCTATATTATTGCTTTACCAATATATATTTCATTTCGTATAGCTTGTCGGCGTTTGTGGCGACGGGGTAGCGAAAATTAATCGCAATCTAGCATTACGCGTTCAAAAGCAATCGCAGGCGATTTGGAAGCAGACAACCTTGTGTTGATTTTTAACAATGGTATGAGGGTCGGTCGTTCAGAAAGACTAGGCAAACAACAGAACGTACACTTACACAAATGACAAATAGCCAAGCAATGCTGGTGTTGATTACGATATTCTGTAAAGGATGTGTATCTAAGTTTGTTTTGTCTGTTTCATTCGGTATAGTTTATATATCCTCCTGTTACACCAATGATGAACAGAACAAATGGAACCAGCAGAAGAGTCCGACCATGTAAACAATGGATTGAGGGAATAACAGATCCCATGGGAATCTCGATATATGAAGCGCATAAACGGTCAGTCGCCCGCTGTTTATGCTTCACCTCGACACCGCAAGGTACAAGAGGAACATGATGAGATGAGATGACATACACCCATACGATTGCAGTTTTAAATAGATGATATATTATTTCTATACCATTAGCTATTTCACTGTGTCTAACCTAGACATTCTTGCTATATCAGTTTTGCACAAGTTTGCTGCATCAGCAGTTTAACTACTAACACATTCTTATCGCCTGATAAAATTTAAACTGGAAACTGGGCGTTACGAAAGAGGTCAGTAGGTTGAATCACTTCTGTAAGCTACACCCGTGTCAGCAGGTACAATGTAGGTCATTGACTCTCTCCCCAAACGGGTTTGTAAATATTTGTATCGCTGGTCTACATGTGTTTCCGGATACCTTTTCATTGTCGTTTTGATTTCACACTAGGTATGGTTTGGTTTGACGCTAGGTGTGTCTCGGGGTAACTTGGCATGGTTTGACGCTAGGTATGTCTTGGGGTTAATCCTGGCATGGTGTGGTTTGATGTCAGGTGTGTCTTGGGGTTAAACCTGGCATGGTTTGGTTTGACACTAGGTTAAACCTACCATGGTTTGGTCTGACAACAGGAATGGCTTGGTTTGACACCAGGTATTGATTGGTTTGATACTATGTACTGTTTGGTTAGACACTAGGTGTGGTTTTGTTTGACACTAGGTACAGTTTCAAGTGACACTAGGTATGGTTTGGTTTGACACTAAGTATAGTTTGAAGTGACACTAGGTATGATTTGGTTTGACACTAGGTATAGTTTCAAGTGACACTAGGTATATTTTGGTCTTACACTAGGTATGGTTTGGGTTGGCACTAGGTAATGTTTGGTGTGACACTATGTACGGTTTGGTCTGACATTAGGTATGGTTTGGTTTGACACTAGGTATGGTTTAATTTAACACTAGATATGGTTTGGTTTGACATTAGGTATGGTTTGGTTTTACACTAGTCATGTTTTTGGTTTTACACTATGCATAATGTGTTTTAACACTAGGTATGGTTTGGTTTGACACTAGGTATGGCTTGTTTTGATACTAGGTATGGTTTGGTTTGACACTAGGCATGTTTTTTGGTTTGACCCGTAGATCTGATTTAAAGTAAATGACTCTTGTACACGGCTGAACACGCAGTTGGTATATGGTGCTCGACAGTCGGCTCTTGGTAGATGATGTGGTCCAAGTAACACCCGCCGCCTTTATTTCACAAAATACTTCACAAACAAGGGGGCTGAGTGCTCTCGAGGTATGGTGTCCGCCTCGAGTGCTGGAGTTCCCGGGTTCAAGCCCCGATGAGGACTGGGAGTTTTTCATGTGGACTTCTAGTAACAAAATTTCCCCTGGTCTCTGGGTAGTGAGATCGGACGCCCGTGTGTATTGTTGCGCATGTAAAAAATCCCTTGGCAGTTGGAAATCGAAAAAGAGTAGCCTAACGGCGCTGCCCGGGCAAAATTTCGAGTTAAAAATCTACCCAAAGTATTTCAGGATCCTCGCCGGTGCTACGGAGTTCGTGCACTGAGCTGAGTTTCTCCGGACTCAGGCTTGAAGTTAGGAGTAGAACGGAGCACTTATGGGTTACACCCGTATGCCGGGATGTTGATCTGTCGATTAAACAAACAAACTAAACAAACTTCACAAATTATTTAATTGTACCCATTTTATGCTGGATAAACCTGGCACCCAGGTCAGTTGTGCACATTCGAATCCGGTCTCCCGGGAAGGTTAACCCGGTCAACAAATGCTCGCAGAAGTCGGATGTGTCGGCCTAATGGTGCAAGAACGCAGCTCTGCTGTAAACAGGCACAACGCAATCACGTCCGAAAAAAGAAAAAAAAAACTCCGGATGAACGCAGAAGAAGAAGAAGAAGAAGAATCCGGTCTGGTGAGGATCGAACTTATGACCAACTGGCCAACAGACGTGCAGCTAGCCACTTCACTAACACGGTTCACCGAAGAGAATAACCTGTTGTTTAACAAAAAGTATCACATTCCAATAAGTGATCCGTATTTTGCAACGAACATTGTGTCGTATCTGCGTGTGTCTTTAGCTTCACCGAATTTCCAATTCATGTTTTTATGTTCATTCGGTTTCCGGTATCTCCTTTGCGGCAATCACAACCTGCTCTCAGTTAAGAAGTCTGCCGTGGAATAAATGCCGTGCTCAAGACCCCCGTGTCCTTCACCGCAATGTATCACAGGCAGTAGATGACAGTATGACAGCTTGTAGATGGTCAGTAGCCAGGACTTAAAGATCACACGAGCATGCTGGGAAGCGTTTTTTTTTTTTTTTTTAACGGGCCTGGAACACAACCCCACCAGACCAACCTGTCATTACAAGGGTGAACTTCAACATGCCACCAGGTTCGTTAACAGATTCTGTGGCAAACAGAAAGTAGGTTTGAACCAAACATAAAGTAGATTTGAACGAAATAAAAATGGATAGTGAAAAATTGGAAATATGGTGTGTCACAGTTAAGACTTATAATCTGTTAATATGTTATCAGAAATTTTGTAATATAACGTAATGACAATATTTCGGCGATGCATAAGCCCATGGCATATGCGGGAAATCGCATAAGACGATTAATCATCCCTTGGCAGTTAATCAGTTCAACTTTTATAACAACTTCCTGTCTTTTATAGGGTGTATTTTTAATGACAGTGGGTTTTTTGAAAATATTGCCGTTCCAAGTTTTGTATTCACCCTCTGCGGAGTTCATGCAACATAAAAGGTAAATACAAAACTTGGAACGGTAATATTTTCAAAAACACCAGTCATTAAAAGTACAACCTGTGTTTTCACGACTGGTCGACTTCTGTGGCGTCGGAGTAGCTAACGCAGTTTCAGAATACCCGCATACAGAGTCAGCTTGATTTTACATTAGGTATCATTTCGTTTTACGTGGGGCTGGTCTGATTCGCTAGATCAGTTCCGCGTCTAGCGTTCGTTGTCTCGGATGGCTGTGTGAGGTGCACCAAAATGGGATCTTCCCAGCCAACGTGAGTTAGCGAGGCAGGCGTTTCAAGAATGTAACCGCATCGTGCAGCCAGGGTCGTGGTTTGAGCGGGTAAAAGAGCAAAATTTGTACGTCCGTTCGACAAAGTCTCGATAAGCGCCCACTCTCGATGAGTAGTGGGCCTGCAGTCAGTAAGCTGGTATAGCTTTTTTTCGGTTAGTCCTGCCGGCGTAGCTTGAAAGCTCGTCGGTAGGCGTCCAGTGGTTTTGCATGTATCACCTTGTACCGGGAGGGCGCGCTTTAGCGATGCTACTCTTGGCTTGCGTGTGCGTGAATAGTCCGTCTGTCCGATAGATATTTGGTTGATCCTGCCAGTAGTCATATGCTTGTCTCAAAGATTAAGCCATGCATGTCTAAGTTCACACTGTCTCACGGTGAAACCGCGAATGGCTCATTAAATCAGTCGAGGTTCCTTAGATGACACGATCCTACTTGGATAACTGTGGCAATTCTAGAGCTAATACATGCTTACCAAGCTCCGACCCTCGCGGAAAGAGCGCTTTTATTAGTTCAAAACCAATCGTCGTTGCCCTTCGCGGGGCGCGGCGTTCCCACTGGTGACTCTGGATAACTTTGTGCTGATCGCATGGCCTTACGTGCCAGCGACGCATCTTTCAAATGTCTGCCCTATCAAATGTGTCTCCACCTTGACGTGGTGGGGGAGCTTGCGTGTCCCATCGACCCCATTTGCTTGCCGATGGATGAAAAACTACATATCGGACAGCTTATGGGATAGGGACCAGACTAAGAGAGACACAACCTGCTGCTCTGCAGGTATAGACTGAGGATAACAGTCAAAAGTTTAAAAGGTGCACGAAGGCAGACGTTTTGGTCCGGACAAAACTCTTAAGGCTCCCTGTCGAGGGCTGTGGCTGAACGCCTCTAAGCCACAAACCCTCGGATCTGAGAGCCAGGCCGATACCAGTCTACCGGAAACTCTTAAGGTTCACTGTCGAGGGCTGTGGCTGAACGCCTCTAAGCCACAAACCCTCGGATCTGAGAGCCAGGCCGATACCCGTCTACCGGAAAATAGAAACATGATACTGAGCAAGCTACATGATCAGGTCTGATACATGTTCGAAGGCTCTCAGCTGGGGGATATGAGAGATTCCCGGATGAAGGGGACTGGCCGTTTCCCGTTCACTGCTGCACGAAGGTAAGGTGCTGAGCCGGCAGCACATGTAGCCTACCTCGTGAGCGAGTACAAAAAAGTCAGAAAAGTGCCCCAGTCGAAGGGTTACAGAAACTGTCTGTATCTAACTCATAGAGAGTGTAGACAAAAGTGGAAGAATGTCTCACCAACGCGAAATGGAACGCACGGCGAGCGAACCTATTGCGTGGTCTGAAGTCACAAGCAAAAGCTTACCGAGTGGATGTCACTCGCAGTCTGACCGCTCCTGGTGTGTGATTGAGCGATCAGTGGCAAGTGGGATGCCCAACACATGGAAGTAAAGCAGCCATGAGCAGGACGTGGAAACTCCTTGGGTGAGCCCAGTCTCAGAGCAATATGTGCCGGCTCTGCAATTATGGAAGCCTCCTTGGATAGCGAGATAATGCCCATGGTCTGCCCCTGCCTTCCCTTGAGGGCAGACCACGATATCGTTGATCGATCTATCTTGACCAGCTGAGATGTGGGTTACATTACAACAGTCTAACGTGTCTCGAAACCAGAGGAAGGCTAACCTCACTAAAAAATGCCCGCCGGAAGTCGGAAGTGTCGTCCTACGGGTGGCAAACTAAAAATTGACACTACGCATTTACGTCCGAGTGAAATGTCTCGTCCGAATGTCTCCCGTGCTAGGAACAGCTCTGACTACCTAGTCACATTGGGTATTAACTAGTTTTACACTAGGTATGGTTTGGGTTTATTTTAGGCATCGATTGATTTTACACTAGATATAATATGGTTTTATATTAGGCACCGATTGGTTTGACAATAGATATGGTGTGTTTTGACACTAGGTATGATTCGGTTTTACACTAGGTATGGTTTGGTTTGACACAATGTAAGGTGTGGATTCACTAGGAATGTTTGGTTTGACACTAGGTATGATTTGGTTTTAGAATAAGAGTAATTTGATTTTACTTTATTTTCTCCAGATCTTGGTAAAACACTCACGAGTTTCAATATTATTTGTCCACGATCTTTGTGAAGCTTTCTCGGATTACCTTTTTTTATGTGTGGCCCAATATTCGTCAAGTTTTCTTGGGGTGCCTTTTTGATTGGTCCCAGATCTTAGTGAAAAATTCTCCGATTGTCTATTCAAGTCTTAAAGGCCTGGGGGCGGGGGGGGGGGGGGGGGGGGGGGTCAGTATTTCAGTCCAGTAATAAGTAATAGACAATCAGTAATCGTTGTTAGTTACTGTAGTAACTGTTTGTGTTCCCATTGACGAAACCTTTGAGATGATTCCTTTACAACTGTATATTATAACAATCACTTAGGTCGGCATGGCCGAATGGATAAGAACGAGCGTTCTTAAACATCCGGTGTGCTGATTCCGATGTAAGGAGTTCAATTCCTTTTGCGGACAATTGGACGAAAATGTTGACTTCTCGTCCTTGTCTTGGGGACGTAAATGACAAGTACCTCTGAAACGGGAGTGTATTCACCAGATGGCGAGGAACACTGGTAATAAGGAAAGCTAATCCACACGCAAAATTCAGTCCTATGTTACTAGAAGTGTGTATGGATTATGCTTGAAATCAAAGCAAGCGAGAGTAAACAAACAAAAAAACAATCAATCATAACCACCACCACCACCACCACCACCACCACCACCACCACCACCACCACCACCACCACCACCATCACCACAACCATCACCACCACAACCAAAACCATCACCACCACCACCACCCCCACCACCACCACCACCACCACCACAACCATCACCACCACAACCAAAACCATCACCACCACAACCATCACCACCACAACCAAAACCATCACCACCACAACCATGACCACCATCATCACTACAACAACCATAACTGCCACCATCACCATTACCACCACAATCATCAACACCACCACCAGCACAACTATCACCACCACACCCATCACCACCACCACCAGCAAAACCACCACCACAACCATCACCACCATCAACACCACAACAACCGTTACCACCTAAACCGTCACCACCAGCACCACCACCACAACCATCACCACCATCAACACCACAACAACCGTCACCACCATAACAACCGTCACCACCACAACCACCACCACTACCACCACAACCATCACCACCACAACAACCATCACCACCACCATCACCACCACCACCACAACTATCACCACCACCACCAGCACCACCATCACCACTACCACAACCACCACCACCACCATCACCACTACCACAACCACCACCACCACCACCACAACCACCACCACAACCACCACCTCAGCTATAACCATCACCACTACCACTACAACCATCACCACCATCACCACAACCACCACCATCACCACCACCACCATCACCAAAACCATCACCATTACCATCACCACCACCACCACAACAACCAACACCACCACTACTACCACCACAACCATCACCACCACTACCACTACAACAATCACCACAACCACCACCACCACCATTACCACCACAACCACCACTACCACCACTACCATCACAACCACCATCACCACCACCACAACCATAACCACTACCACCACCACCACAACCACCACCTCAACTACAACCATCAACACTACCACTACAACCATCACCGCCATCACCACAACCATCACCATCACCACCACCACCACCACCAGAACCATCACCACAACCACCACCACAACCACCACCACCACAATGATCACCACAACCATCACCACCGCAACCATCACCACCACAACCACCACCACCACCACCACAATGATCACCACCACCATCACCACCACAACCATCACCACCATCACCATCACCACCGACATCATCATCATTATCATCACAACCACCACCACCACCACCGATATTATCATCATCATCATCACCACCACCACCACAACCACCATCATCATCGTGTGCTTTGTGAAATGACCCAAGTGTTCAGAAAGGAACATACTAGGCCAGCGTCTAAGTTCAAGGACTCTTGTACACGGCAACGGATATATGGTGCTGGACCCACATTTCACAGACCAATCAGCACTCGGTGAGTGAACTGGCCAGGACCACGCCGGGGACAACAGTGACAGGGAAAACTGTTCACGGACCCACATTTCACAGACCAATCAGCATTCGGTGATGTGAAATGGCCAGGACCACGCCGGGGACAACAGCGACAGGGAAAACTGTTCACGGACCCACATTTCACAGACCAATCAGCATTCGGTGAGTGAAATGGCCAGGACCACGCCGGGGACAACAGCGACAGGGAAAACTGTTCACGGACCCACATTTCACAGACCAATCAGCATTCGGTGAGTGAAATGGCCAGGACCACGCCGGGGACAACAGCGACAGGGAAAACTGTTCACGGACCCACATTTCACAGACCAATCAGCATTCGGTGAGTGAAATGGCCAGGACCACGCAGGGGACAACAGTGACAGGGAAAACTGTTCACGAACCCACATTTCACAGACTAATCAGCATTCGGTGAGTGAAATGGCCAGGACCACGCCGGGGACAACAGCGACAGGGAAAACAGTTCACGGACCCACATTTCACAGACTAATCAGCATTCGGTGAGTGAAATGGCCAGGACTACGCCGGGGACAACAGCGACAGGGAAAACTGTTCACGGAATCTACTGCCAAATTGTGAAACTAAACAAGATCTACGATGTCATATTTCCACAATTTTAACAGTATTGTGCCTTCAAGTTGCGACCTGTAAAAAAAAACCGCTCCCCTGGAGCTGAGAAACAGCTGTACCCACGTATGTGATCAAACCGGACGAAGGCGGCAGAAAACAGAAATAAAAATAATAAATAGCCAATTTACAATTACATTATTAGCTAATAAAATAGAAATACCCAAATATAAAACTGTATAATATATGTGTCAAAACTTCTAACCAAAGATAATTAAATTTATAATAATTAACCAGAAAGCTATAAACGCAATCTGTGACCAAAAGTGTATACAGTTGTTTAGCCAGAATGAGGTCAACAGTCTGCCTGGTAAACGTGACCTAGAAACTTGATTATATTTTAAAATGCTGTCACGCACATTGTGGTACGATTACATACAGTTGGCACATAGCAGTGGCGTATCCTTTACATTAAACACGAGTGAGGCATGAATTGGGCGCTTAATGTGCAGGGGCGCTTCGTGAATCTTGTTTGTGTAACTTCTAGGAGGAAGTATCAATGCCACATTTCACAGACCACAGCCAATCAATGCCACATCTCAATGCCCCTCATATCAATGCCACATTTCACAGATCTCACTGAATTGCAGCCAGAGACCGAAATTCGTGGCGTGCATCATTACGCAAGGGTGCAGTCACTTGTGAGGTAACCAGGACTGCAAGAGCTGTGAAAAAAAGACAGAACAGAAAAACCACTGCAGAAAATCCTCCTCCAGAAACGTCAAGCATTCTTTGTCCACATTGTCAAAGAATATTTCGAGCCAAAATAGGCCTTATCAGCCATCTTAGAACTCACGGCTCCATACTTTCAACACCACTGGATGAAATGAATGGTCATCATCATTCTTGATGGACAAACAACAACATCAGTGTTAGGATTATAGTCGCTATATAGACATGATGTTTTCTTTTATTTTGAACTGGAGCAAAGAAAGAAATAATTATCTCTAGAAAGAAGTTATCACACAAAAAAGAACTAGTTACCGGTATCAGAGGAAGAAAGTCCCGATTCTTTGGGGATATCATGAGAAAGGGAAAGCTGGAGCATGTCGTAACAACTGGAAAGTTACAGGGAAAGAGATACAAGAGAAGACCATAAGAGAAGATGCTGGACAGTTTGACAACTTGTCATGGAAGAACATCAGTATCAGAACTGACTGGCAGCACACGAGGCAGAATGCTGTGGACAGGCATGATCACCAACGCCACACGGCATGGACGGCAATAGAAGCAGATAGAAGTTCAGAAGATTAAGTTCAGGCAATAGAAATCAAGTTCAGACACAAGCAATCACAAGATCACAATAAACAATAACGAAACTGAACATTTCACATACAGTAAGACTTCGATTAACCGTCACTCGTTTAACCGTCATCGTTTAAAAAAAAAAATGCTTGAGTATCAACGAACAAACATACATCTTTAAAACTGTCCACGGATTACTTTTACACCTTACTGTATAAAGCTGGAAGTGACTACTGTGTGATGGCTAAGGTGCATCCACTGGTTTCAAATGCAAGAGGAGGAAAATGCAACTCACATCCTACTTCTGCGTAAGATACAGAACATCGCCGCGCAGAAAGCTCGAGCCTCAAAGACACAGAAGAAGATGACAAGAGTATTTTACAGTAACGTAGGTTTATAGTATTACAATACATTTCTGTATATTACTACTCTTACATTGAAGTTTATATTGATCGTTTTGTAAAATTAAATACAATACGTGTGTATTATTAACTTTTAAAGGATTTTATTTTTATGTTCGTTCCAAGCCGTCAGTGAAATCACGTTACAGTACGTAAGTATTAAGATATTTCTGTTACCCGTCTATTCGGTTATCCGTCACAGCCCTGGTCCGGACGTTGGCGGTTAATCGATGTTTTACTGTACTTTGGATATCTTGGCCCCACAACCAACAACAATGGGACTTAAAGAAATCAGGCACAGGCTGCCATAGCAGTGCAGAGGTTAAATATATTAAGAATGTATTAACACCGGCAAACAAGCTATTGCAACATTTTTTGAAAATATTATTATTTCCTGAGGCAACATATAGGTGAAAGTCATGGACCAATTCGCAATATCAGAAAAAGCAAATTGGGGATTTTGAGCTCAAATATTACAGAACAATTAGAATATCAAGGCCCCAGAAGATGAAGAAATATAACACGATCTGAACATCAAAGGAAGCTAGTTTATAGAAAGTAACATGTCTCGGAACTAGAACACTTTGGACATATTAAATATCGCAGTGGCTTAGAAACGACAGTGATATACAGTATAGCCTATACTGTACTGTTCTTGGAGGAGCAAGGGGGGTTTGACCAGCACGAAGATAAACACGGGCATTACAGACACCTTAAGGCAGAGGAACTGGCTAGAGATCCAGACGCTTGCTAGCGCAAGTTGCTGAGAACAACGTCGTTCTGCACAGGACCTGCTACATGCTGGGTTATGTTATCCTCAGAGTTTCTCGATGTCTGTTCGAGTTTTCTCGACGTCTTTCCAAGCTACCCTGAGATGTTCTCGGTCTATCCTAGCTAACCTCAGGTTGTCTCGATGTCTGTCCTGCTAACCTCGGGTTTTCTCGATGCCTGTCCTATCCAGCGCCACGTCTTGTCTTCACCTGTAGATTCCTTGAATCTGTTTAGTTCTATCCATAAGCTCCACATTTGTGATCCTATGGAAAATTACTAAATAATACAATCTGTTCTGAGGAGTAAGGCGGGGAAAGGAATGTATCGTGTGGAATGGCTCACCTCGCTTCAGAGGTCACAGATTGTGAGAATTGTATGGATTTTTTGCCCTGGCCATGCAGGAGTGTGGGGGAATGAACAGGCTGATAGGCTAGCAGGAAATGCATCTTTTGGTGTTGTATTATTTATAGATAAGGGAAAGGTGGTCGCGCGCCCGTGGGACCAGGTGAAGGAGGTGGGAGAACACACTGAGAACCCGTATGCGGGAAGAATGAGATTGCGAGAGGGGGGGGGGGGGAAGAGGGGGATCTGTAGGAGTTCTGGAAGAATCTCAAAACTGAAAGGGAAGACCATGCGAACTGTCAATATGTATAGCAGTGGGAACGTGTAGTAGTGTGACTCTTTGCATACTGTTGAACGAGGGGACGGAGCACGTATGTGGATGTCCCGAGTGCAGTAATGTCGGTTCTTAGCTCAACTGAACTCAATAAATTGAACGTCTAGTCGTCCGAGATTATTATCATCGTGTATCTTACCAACCGAAGTAGGCGTTCATGTAATTCCACAGATCTTGGTCTTTGGTGATCTGTATCAACTCTGGTGATGATATTCCTCCAAGCTGCCGTTTCAGCCCATCCAGCATCATTATCTCGTCTTCTTCTTCTTCTTCTTCTTCTTCTTCTTCTTCTTCTTCTTCTTCTTCTTCTTCTTCTTCTTCTTCTTCTTCTTCTTCTTCTTCTTCTTCTTCTTCTTCTTCTCCTCCTCCTCCTCCTCTACCTCCTCCTCCACTCTTCCTCCTCCTGCTCCTTCCCCACCTCCCCCTCCTCCTCCTCCTTCTTCTTCTTCTTCTTCTTCTTCTTCTTCTTCTTCTTCTTCTTCTTCTTCTTCTTCTTCTTCTTCTTCTTCTTCTTCTTCTTTTTCTTCTTCTTCTTCTTCTTCTTCTTCTTCTTCTTCTTCTTCTTCTTCTTCTTCTTCTTCTTCTTCTTCTTCTTCTTCTTCTTCTTCTTCTTCTTCTTCTTCTTCTTCTTCTTCTTCTTCTTCTTCTTCTTCTTCTGCGTTCCTCCTGAGAGTTTTTTTCAGACGTGACTGCTTTGTGCCTGTCTACAGCAGAGAGGCTGACACATCGACTTCTGCGGGCATTTGTTGACCCGGTTAACCTTCCCGGGGATCTGTTGGTCTACCTCTGCCATTTTTTCCCACTGATCTTTCCGGTTGTCACTATATTTTCCAATACTTCTCGTCTCATCACATGACCAAGGAATGGTGTTAATCTGTTTCTTATAGTTGTATGCAATGTTCGAGATTCATTAGCTTCTTCTAGGCAATCATTGTTAGTTACTCTGACAGTCCGAGGTATTCGTAGCATTCGTCTCTGGAACCACATCTCCGTTGCTTCTGAGCTAATCATTGTTAGTTACTCTGACAGTCCGAGGTATTCGTAGCATTCGTCTCTGGAACCACATCTCCGTTGCTTCTGAGCTAATCATTGTTAGTTACTCTGACAGTCCGAGGTATTCGTAGCATTCGTCTCTGGAACCACGTCTCCGTTGCTTCTGAGCTAATCATTGTTAGTTACTCTGACAGTCCGAGGTATTCGTAGCATTCGTCTCTGGAACCACGTCTCCGTTGCTTCTGAGCTAATCATTGTTAGTTACTCTGACAGTCCGAGGTATTCGTAGCATTCGTCTCTGGAACCACGTCTCCGTTGCTTCTGAGCTAATCATTGTTAGTTACTCTGACAGTCCGAGGTATTCGTAGCATTCGTCTCTGGAACCACGTCTCCGTTGCTTCTGAGCTAATCATTGTTAGTTACTCTGACAGTCCGAGGTATTCGTAGCATTCGTCTCTGGAACCACATCTCCGTTGCTTCTGAGCTAATCATTGTTAGTTACTCTGACAGTCCGAGGTATTCGTAGCATTCGTCTCTGGAACCACGTCTCCGTTGCTTCTGAGCTAATCATTGTTAGTTACTCTGACAGTCCGAGGTATTCGTAGCATTCGTCTCTGGAACCACATCTCCGTTGCTTCTGAGCTAATAATTGTTAGTTACTCTGACAGTCCGAGGTATTCGTAGCATTCGTCTCTGGAACCACATCTCCGTTGCTTCTGAGCTAATCATTGTTAGTTACTCTGACAGTCCGAGGTATTCGTAGCATTCGTCTCTGGAACCACATCTCCGTTGCTTCTGAGCTAATCATTGTTAGTTACTCTGACAGTCCGAGGTATTCGTAGCATTCGTCTCTGGAACCACATCTCCGTTGCTTCTGAGCTAATCATTGTTAGTTACTCTGACAGTCCGAGGTATTCGTAGCATTCGTCTCTGGAACCACATCTCCGTTGCTTCTGAGCTAATCATTGTTAGTTACTCTGACAGTCCGAGGTATTCGCAGCATTCGTCTCTGGAACCACATCTCCGTTGCTTCTGAGCTTTTCTCAATTTGTTCAAGAACGTTCCATGAATCTTTGTCACACAGCAAACCTGGTTTTATTTAAAATTTCAGCATATCATTCTTACTTTCAATGATAGTGACATATTGCATAGGATACTTTTCATGTTCTGGAATGCATCTTTTGCTTGACCTATTCTGCTATTAATTTGTCTTGTGCATCTTCCATCTGATAATTATAATTGCCACTAGGTATCTAAATTTACCAACTTAGTGAAATATATTTCCTTCTATTTACATTTAGGTGTCATCTTTGTCTTTGATATAACCATTATTTCTGTTTATTTGAAATTAACAGAAATTCCTTTTTTTTGCACTCTCTGTTACTACAATGCCCAAATGTTGTTGTTAGTCTATTGCCTTTTCCGCCTTCAATGTTGTCTCATTGAAAAATAAACTAAGAGAACCATTGTGCACATTAGAATACTTCGGTGGTTCTAAATGTTGCATATCCCCTACAGGACGTTGCAGTCAACACCAGCACCCTTTAACCGCTTTTGATGTTCTTGGCAAGATTACGTTCAGTAGTAGTTTGCCATTAGTTTCCGAGCGACCAGCTCACATACCCCGTAAGTAACCAACGTGACGCGATCCGCTGCCGAATCTCGCGCAGATTTGTTCCTCACTTGGATATACAGGATTACAGAGAAAGTCGTTAACGCCTTCGCCAGGGAGACCGGCAATTAGTGGTTAGTGGTCGAAAAAAAGAGGCCGAGAATTGGGTTGGCGAGTTTAAATTTCTATATGTTCTAATGACCACAGGAGTCATGCCGACGGTTGCGCTGCCGCTGGTAGCATCTCCCATCTCGTACAGGTCAAGGGATAAGAACCATAAAAATTTATACACAAACCTGCTGCCTTGTAGGGGGACAGTCAAAGGCTAGGGTCAGCAAACCCTGGAAAAATGCCTGTCGAAGTCGGATGTACAGAGCCACAGGCTTGACGAAACAGTGCAATGCAACTCACTAAACAACCAAGACTCTGGCAGTCTAAAGTATTAGCAGCATACGTCCCAGAATGCACACTTCCGGTGAGAATTTCCTCTTACTTTTTTGTGCTCCCATTCACTGTGCTCCCATTCACTGTGCTCCCATTCACTGTGCTCCCATTCACTGTCCTCCCATTCACTGTGCTCCCATTAACCGTGCTCCGATTCACTGTGCTCCCATTAGCCGTGCTCCCATTCACTGTGCTCCCATTCACCGTGCTCCCATTCCCTGTGCTCCCATTCACCATGCTCCCATTCAGTGTGCTCCCATTCACCGTGCTCCCATTCCCTGTGCTCCCATTCACCATGCTCCCATTCACTGTGCTCCCATTCACCGTGCTCCCATTCACTGTGCTCCCATTCCCTGTGCTCCCATTCACCGTGCTCCCATTCCCTGTGCTCCCATTCCCTGTGCTCCCATTCCCTGTGCTCCCATTCACTGTGCTCCCATTCACTGTGCTCCCATTCACCGTGCTCCCATTCCCTGTGCTCCCATTCACCATGCTCCCATTCACTGTGCTCCCATTCACCGTGCTCACATTCCCTGTGCTCCCATTCACTGCGCTCCCATTCACCGTGCTCCCATTCACTGTGCTCCCATTCACTGTGCTCCCATTCCCTGTGCTCCCATTCACCGTGTTCCCATTCACTGTGCTCCCATTCCCTGTGCTCCCATTCACTGTGCTCCCATTCACTGTGCTCCCATTCACCGTGCTCCCATTCCCTGTGCTCCCATTCACGATGCTCCCATTCACCGTGCTCCCATTCCCTGTGCTCCCATTCACTGTGCTCCCATTCACCGTGCTCCCATTCACTGTGCTCCCATTCCCTGTGCTCCCATTCACTGTGCTCCCATTCCCTGTGCTCCCATTCACTGTGCTCCCATTCACTTTGCTCCCATTCCCTGTGCTCCCATTCACTGACTCACAGCAGAATCAACGTCTGTGACTAAAGGGCGACGAACGCGTTTCACAACACCCCTACATACCGAGTCGAGGCTTCGAAATCAGCTGCGGACGATTTAGCAACCAAACGCCTCGCGTTGATTTCGATGGTACGAGCGTTGGTCATTCAGAAAACACTGACAAATTACAGAAAGTAAAACTTTCCTAGTAAATCACAAACAGCCACACATAAAAAAGAAGCACGCACGCACGCAAACACACACACACAAAAGGCTGGGGCTGACAACAAACAGTAAAGGACATGAAACTTACTTATACTTAACTGATGAAGTGTCGTGGGATGATTAATCGACTTATGCGACTTCCTGTATTTGTCACGGACTTATATAACGCCGAAATGTTGTCAGTACGTTATAAAACAACATGTCTGCTACCATATTAACAACTTTAATGTCATAACTGTGACACAACTCTGGTTCTCATATTCCGACATCCATTTTCATTTAGTCCAAACCTACTATTTGTGTGGCTCAGAATCTGTTAAAATAAAACCTATTAACAACGGAACGCATGAGTTCAGTCAGTACATATAACAATCTATCCCCCCATTCGTAGTCACTCAGTAATTGCGAACCAAGAGAATGAAAGTATTTCCCATCTTCCAATAACAATAGAATAGTTATGCATTTATATTTAAGTCGCCACAGGTAAAGTTAGTCTGTCGCGCCTTTGACAACCAGAGCATAATACCACGCACTGCTCAAGATGGCTGCTGCTTTCATAAGCTGATTTATTGCAAGTTAGGAATGTCGAACGGAGGTTAGCTAAGGTTCACGAACAAAGATGTAGTGAATTTTTTTTTTTTGTGTTAAATACAGCTTGCGAAATTTTTTTTTGCCACCCTAAGCGGGGAAATTTATCCGTAATATCTCTGACCTTTGAACTGATGACGGATTGTGGGAAGAATGTTTTCTGGTCCGTGTAGATTACTGCGTGTGTATGTGTGAGTGTGTGTGTGTGTGTGTGTGTGTGTGTGTGTGTGTGTGTGTGTGTGTATGAGGAAGTGGGGGGGGGGGGTAAACCGATAAAGGTAATCCTCTACCAAGGAGTGGTGTAGGAGTGTATGTGTGTGCGTGGATAAACATACACACACACACGCACACGCAAGCACTCATACCATGCAGTGGCGGACTCGGTCTGGACACATTGGTTGGCAAGAGACGAAGTTACTACAAGAATATTAACATGGAGGCCAGCGTGGCCGAGGGGATAACAGCGCTCGCTCTTAAACTACCGGTGTGATGATGCCAATTCCAACTCCTACATCGGTTAGTTGGACGACTAAAATGTTGACTTCTTCACGATGTCGCCACGATGTTCTCCAATGCCTCTCTCCCCACGACATGACCAAAGAAAGCTGGTTGTCTCTTTCTTATTGTTACATATAATGTTCTAATTTCATTAGCCTCTTTCAGGCAATCCTTAACTTGGAGACGTAAATCACCCCAGAAGTCGGAGTGGGTTCGCTGATGGAGAGGGACACTGGCAACAGAAAAAGCAAATCCACATGTGAAAATCAGTCCGGTGGAAATCAGTCCGGTGGAAATCAGTCCGGTGGAAATCAGTCCGGTGGAAATCAGTCCAGTGCACTAGAAGCAGCAGCCCGTCTTGTATGGACTACGCTTGAGTAAAAGCGGGCGTTAATTATACCATTATCAAATTTTCTCATTGGTTTTCTATCCAGCGCCAGTCTTTCCCTCGCCTGTTGATTTCCCGGAGTCTGCGAGGAATTGGGTACATTTGTGGCAATATTTTAGCCGCTTCAAGTACGCACTATTAATTGCCTCCCAATTATAAACTATTTGATGTACGAGTTACAGCCAACTAGTGATGCCTATTTGATGTCGTAAGTTACTGAATCAGACATCTAAGCAGCAAGAGAAGGGCAGTGAAGTATTAGGTTTTCACATGGTCAGGACGTAATGAGGTAGGGAATTTCTGTGTATTTTCAGATTTACCCGTTTCCATCTTATCTTCTTCTTAGTTCCTCTTTGAGTGTGAGTATGTCACACCTGGTAAGCACCTTTTGAATTTAAGTGTTTAGTACTTCGAGATGAATTTCTTAAGTTCCAACTTCTCTAGACGGATTTCCTCCAAATTAGCGAGGGCTATCCACCGATGTGGGACGTTTTCTCACTAACGATTTTACCAGGGTAACGACCATTGCAGCCTGTGAGATCTGGACACTAAACAAACTGAACAGCGCAAAAATTCCCTTTGAATATAAATGTTTTAGATGGTTTCTAAGAATATCTTGGTTATACAAAAGAACAAATGCAACCATACGACAAGAGCTGAATATTGAAGACGGATGGCTACTAAAGACGATAAAACAAAGGAAACTGAAATATTCTGGTCACTTGAAACGTCTTGAAAGTTTGGAGAGAACAATAATGGAGGGGTATATGCCCGGGAAGAGAGAAAGAGGAAGCCAAAGAGAAGATGGGTGCAGGATGTGTCGGACGATCTCCAGATGGGTGTATCGGAAGCGGACATCTTGCTTATGATCGAGAGGTTTTCCGGAAGGTTGTTATGGGAGCGAGGTTCTGCGAGGGACATATTACTGAATTACTTTATCGTTGAGGGCTAGGTATCTTACACCCACCCGCAAGCGGAATGGGGGACACGTGAAAAGCATTAAAATCAACTGGGTCTTGCAAACAATCTCCAGATCTGGCTGGGATTCGAACCCAGTAATTTCCGCGACTGAGGCCGGCTCAGTAAGTTCTTAGCCACGCCAATCTGAGCCAATGAATGAGCCCGGGTTCTCTCCTTCGCTTCTCTTTCAAGTGAAGTCTGCCACACAATGTTATGACCTTAGATTCTGTGTATCCTTCTTGGGCATGCATTTGTGTAACATATGCTTCCTAGAGATATTATATTAATGTTCACGGGCTCTATCTGCCAGTTAGTATGTTTGCTTTTCCTAACAATTTACCATAGCAGGTCCTTACGGCCTACTCTTTGCAATTTCCAGCTGTCGTGGGATGTTCAACTTGACCAACTTGCTCACGTGACCTCCTGTTCTTCGCCCTTATCCTATAGTTATTAGATCTCAATACCAAAGAGATCAGGGGCACGTGATATCATTAGATACCAATGGTTCTTGTAAACATTCTCATCTCTATACAGGGGTCGAACCCTGTCCTGTTTGGAGCTTGAAGCGAATCAACGTGACCTTCCAACCATAGCTCCGCCCGAATGAGCCTGGATCGACCTCTGCGTGTCTCTAGTCCAGTGGTTCTCAACCTTTTTTGGCCCGTGCCCCCCTTCACTATATTTTCAGAACGTCATTCCCCCCTGTCGTATTTCCTCCCTAAAAATTTGACCCGTGCCCCCCTTCACCATATTTTCAGAACATCATTCCTCCCTTTCGTATTTTCCTACCTAAAATCCCGCCCCGCCCCTACACAGTATACGTAATAATGGAAGCTAAATTTAATAGAACATACTAAAACAAGTCTAGACGTCCACATAAAACATTATTTGTGGGTCTACTTACTCTATAAATTGAATTTAAGAAGAGTGAGACGTACAGAACCGTACGGTATGAAGGGAAAAACAATATCAAGTAATCGGTTCTTGTATTAACGCGATCTTGAAATAATCTTAATCACCCCCCCCCCCTTTTTTTCTCCCCCCCCCCCCCTTCCCCCCCCCCTCGCGGAAGCCCTAAAATTCCCCCTTGGGGGAGAATTCCCCACCTGTTGAGAACCACTGCTCTAGTCGAATAAAAAATGAAAAAATGAATCCTATCACTGCTGAGGATTGAACCCAACCACTGTCTTGGAAAGTAGGAGAACTGGTCACTATGCAACTGCTGCAGAATAGTGTTTACGTAAGAGCATATGGAACAGAGAGACAGATCGCGGAAATATATGGATGTAGAAAAACAATTGTACAGAAAGATACGGGCAGAGAAAGATACTGCAAGGAATGAAACGGCTGCAGAAAGGTGCGAACAGAGAAAGAAACGTGCAAAGATTTAGACGTTTACAGAAAGATACTTCCAAAGAAAGGGGCGGTTTCAAGATATTTGCAAGAAATTAGACTGTTACAGAAAGATAGTTGCGATGAATTAGACGGTTACAGAAAGATACGTGCAAGAAAAGAGACGGTTCTGAAATATATGGACAAGTAAAGAGACGGTTATTTAAAGATACGAACACAGAAAGGTGCATGCAAAGATAGAGCAATAAAAATGTGCAAGTAAAGAGACGATTACATTAAGATACGAACAAGTAAAAAGACGATTACATAAAGATACGAGCAGAAAAAGATACCTGCAAAGAAATAGATGGTACATAGAGAAACGGAGAGAGAAAGATACCTGCAAGGAAGAAGGCGATTACATAAAGATACGAACACAGAAAATTGCATGCAAAGATAGAGAAAGAAAAAAAAAAAGAAAAGAAACGAGGGAAAGAGAGTGTTTCATAAAGATACGGCAGAGAAAGTTACGATCAGAGAAAGATACGAGCAGTGGAAAGAGACGGTTACAGAAAAATACGTTCAAAGAAAGATGCCTGCAAGGAAACATCCTGTTACAGAAAGACACGACAGAAACAGATACATGCAAGAAAAAGAGACTATTACAGAGAGACAGCTGAGACAAATACGTGCAAGAAAAGAGACTGTAACAGAAGATAAAGACACAGGTACATATTTATAAGAAAAGAGACGGTTACATAATTATTTATTTTTAAAGTGAAGGACCAAGAGGAGGCCTTAAGACGCTCTAAGCATATGGTGCTAAGCTGATTCTTTTATAGACCAGTGGGTGATGTGATGAGCACCACACCGATCGCCTTTACTTACCGAAATATTTCCTGGTAAGCATTTTATCTTTGAACCCAGTCAATGTTAAAAATCCGTCCATATTTGAACCCATGGCCCCCGCAGAAGTCGGATGTGTCGGCCTAAGGGTGCAAATAAGTTGGCACAGCGCAATTACACCTGGGGGGGAAAAAAACACTCCGGATGAACGCAGAATAAGAGGAAGAAGAAAAACCCAAGACTGCCGGGTGGACAGGTGAGAGTTTAGCCACTACACTACCGCGCGTCCATGACAAACATATGCTCATCTTCTAAGATGCGAGTAAATAACGTGGGAGTGGGGAAGGGTGGGAAAAGAGGAGGAGGATGGGGTAAACATAGCCGACACGTTTCAGCTGTTTGCTGTCACTGTTTAGAACAGACAAACATACAGACAAACAGGTCAGTTATGGCTCGGAGAAAATACCTGTACTTTGAAGGCCGACATCAAAAGGTGAACGAAATATAAGGTAAATGTATGGGGTAGGGAAGAGCGAAAGGCCAAATGGAATCTACACGGGTGTTTTAGATAGAGCTTCAGAACAAATAAACAACCTGTCTCAGCTGGTTCCTTGTGGTGCTAAGTTTATCAATAAGGTAGACAAAGATGGGGGAGAACTGAGGAGGACTGAGAGGGGGAAAAAAGGGGAGGGAGATAGATTCTACAAACGTAGAGGGACAGAGAGACAAGCACAGAGAGACAGGGAAGCAGAGAGAGAGAAACTATGAGAGAGACAAATAGAAAGAGACTGACAGAGATAGACAGGGGGATGGGCAGAGACTTGCAGAGAGAGAGAGAGAGAGAGAGAGAGAGAGAGAGAGATAGGGGCAGTCAGAGAGAGGCACAGATATACAGAGAGGGAGAGACAGACAAAGATAGAGAGAAGAAGAAGAAGAAGAAGAAGAAGAAGAAGAAGAAGAAGAAGAAGAAGAAGAAGAAGAAGAAGAAGAAGAAGAAGAAGAAGAAGAAGAAGAAGAACAGACAGACAGAGAGAGAGAAACTATGAGAGAGACAAATAGAAAGAGACTGACAGAGATAGACAGGGGGATGGGCAGAGACTTGCAGAGAGAGAGAGAGAGAGAGAGAGAGAGAGAGAGAGAGATAGGGGCAGTCAGAGAGAGGCACAGATATACAGAGAGGGAGAGACAGACAAAGATAGAGAGAAGAAGAAGAAGAAGAAGAAGAAGAAGAAGAAGAAGAAGAAGAAGAAGAAGAAGAAGAAGAAGAAGAAGAAGAGGAAGAACAGACAGACAGAGAGAGAGAAACTATGAGAGAGACAAATAGAAAGAGACTGACAGAGATAGACAGGGGGATGGGCAGAGACATGCAGAGAGAGAGAGAGAGAGAGAGAGAGAGAGAGAGAGAGAGAGAGAGAGAGATAGAGGCAGTCAGAGAGAGGCACAGATATACAGAGAGGGAGAGACAGACAAAGATAGAGAGAAGAAGAAGAAGAAGAAGAAGAAGAAGAAGAAGAAGAAGAAGAAGAAGAAGAAGAAGAAGAAGAACAGACAGACAGACAGACAGACAGACAGACAGACAGGCGGGCGGACGGACGGACGGACGGACGGACGGACGGACAGACAGACAGACAGACAGACAGACAGACAGACAGACAGACATACAGACAGACAGACAGACAGACAGACAGACAGACAGACAGACAGACAGACAGACAGACAGACAGAGTATTTCAATGACTGGCACAGGGCTGTTCACGAAAACTGGATTGTTCCATTACCAGCCAATGCAATAAAAAGAGAACAAACCCATAAGCAGCCGGAGCCTTCTATTTAATGACGGATATTTTGAGCCATTCGTGACGGTCGACCTATATTTACATCCCAATCGAACAAAAACAAAAATAACCACAAGCGTTGAAAAGCAACCTGTTGTACTGTTACATATTACCAAAAGAAAAGCCATAAACACCAGCACGAAATTATCATTTTATGGACAGACCAGATCACATAATTATTCTGCACCTCAGAGCAAGACACAATCGATTACCCAAGCACATGTATACAAAATGCAAGATTGGCGCAGCAGCCATGTGCACATGTGGATTGGCGCCGCAGACAGCAGCAGATCGCATAGTCTAGGATTGTCACGAATACGACATTACCAGGCAAAGCTTCTGGCCTAGAGAAACAACAGTGGAAGATAAACATTGTCATCATTGCAGATATAGAGAAAACATTGCAGATTATCATCATAATCATGTGGCCCGCCAGCTGGCGTAGGCGTTGATGTCTCTTCATATATATTGGTCTTTGGTTGTCTGGATCAACCCTGTTGATGATATTCCTCCATGCCACCGTCTCAGTCTATCCAGCATAATTTCTCTTCGTCTGCCTCTGCCTCTTTCCCAACTGATCTTTTCAGTTGTCACGATGTTCTCCAATGCCTCTCTTCTTATCACAAGACAAAAGAAAGCAGTTTGACTTTTTTTCTTATTACTGAAAGGCCCTGCTATACGTCGCCTCGGTTTACGTCGTTTCGCTATAACGTCTTTGTTAAAATGGGACATAACTTCACTTTACGTCGCTACGTTCCGCTATAACGTCGTCACCTATGTTGCTACGCTGCTTTTGCGTCACCATTTTACATTTTGTGCAGTGCTTTTTTTTCTATGATTTTATCGTGTGATCACCCATAATTATGAGTTCAAAGCGCACAGTAAGTGCTGATGGTGTGTCTGGTTATAAGAGAGACAAGAAAAGTGTTGCTCTTAAGATAAAGTTAAATGTCTTACGTCGTTTTGAGGCTGGCGATCGGGCTGTTGATATCGGTAAAGTTCATCATGGCTTACCTCCAACCACGATAAGGACAATTCGTGCAGGTGCTAACAAAATCAAAGAGGGTGCTAAAAACACAACCCCTTTGAGTGCTTCCAAGATCACTCGTACCAGAAGTACTCTTATGGAGAACATGGAAGCACTTTTGGCCGTCTGGATTGAAGACCAGAACCAACGGAATATACCTGTGAGCAAGAAAGTTATCCAAGAGAAAGCAAAGTCTCTCTAAGAAGATCTAGCTAAGAAAGCGGGTGAGGGCGGTACTAGTAGTGCTGATGATAGTTTTGGAGCGAGTCGTGGTTTTAATGCTTCTGCGCCCTAATAATTCTACCACTCGCCCTCCAACCTACCTCTATTTAGCCAACAAATATCAACAACGATCAAAATAAACATTAATAATACACTGTGTTTCATTAAATTCTATGGGAAATAGTGTTTCGCTATACGTCGTTTCACTTAAGGTCACGTTTTCCAAGAACGTGACCCCGACGTTAACCGGGGCCTTCCTGTATTGTATATAATGTTCTAGTTTCAATAGCCTCTTTCAGGCAGTCGTTGTTAGTTACTTAGGCAGTCCAAGGAATTCGCAAAATTCGTCTCATAAACCACATCTTTATTGCTCCAAAGCACTCCTTAATTTGTTAATTTACATTGCAAAATTTACTGCCATTCAGCAAAACAGGTTTTACATAGCGTTTCGGCACTCTCTTTCTTACATTCAATGTAGTAGTAGCAGTTGTAGTAATAGTAGTAGTAGTAGTAGTAGTAGTAGTAGTAGTAGTAGTAGTAGTAGTAGTAGTAGTAGTAGTAGTGGTAGTGGTAGTTGTAGTGGTTGTAGTTGTAGTAGTAGTTGTTGTCGTAGTCGCAGTCACAGTCGTAGTGGTAGTGGTAGTGGTAGTAGTGGTAGTGGTAGTAGTGGTAGTGCTGGTGGTAGTGGTGGTGGTAGTGGTGGTGGTAGTGGTGGTGGTAGTGGTTGTGGTGGCAGTAGTGGCGGTGATAGTGGTAGTGGTAGTGGTAGTGGTAGTATTGGTAGTGGTAGTAGTAGAAGTAGTAGTAGTAGTAGTAGTAATAGTAGTAGTAGTAGTAGTAGTAGTAGTAGTAGTAGTAGTAGTAGTAGTAGTAGTAGTAGTAGTAGTAGTAGTAGTAGGAGATCAAGATATGGTAATATGCCAATATGGCAACTGACATTGGTTTAATATCAGGAAGCAGAAGAAGAAGAAGAAGAAGAAGAAGAAGAAGAAGAAGAAGAAGAAGAAGAAGAAGAAGCCCACCTGACAAGCAGACAAGCGTCTAGCCACCTCTCCGCCTCGGCTCCAGCGACATAAAAGGTTACCGATAAATTATACCATATTTGAATGCTACAGAGTTTTCCATATGCGCGGCCGCGCATGCGTCTTACGTCCATTGAAAGCTGGACTTTGTCTAGGACAGAACAAAGACAGATAACCCGCTTTGGAAAATTGTCGCACATTATGCAAACAGACCGACCGTTCCTGCGTCAGGCTTTTTGTGACACACGACCAGTTTACATGGAGCGCAACTGTGTGGGAACAATAACTGTTGACCTTTCGAAAATATAGTTGGGAGAGAATAGCAAAACTTGGGGAATTTGGAAATGAAATAGATGTTTCCGCAGCAGGAGGGTAGAAAATGCCTAGACACAGGCTGGACAGTCTGTAAGTGTCTCGAAAGACTGAGTCATTTTGCCTATATCTTATTCATCATCATCATCATCATCATCATCATCTTCCACTTCTGCCGTCAAGCGTCTTGGGGAGAAATAATTTGCGTTCCAGCGCCCGGTGGGCGGCACTGGATAGTGTCATTCCGTGTGGTTGTACAATGTCTCTGATGTCGTCAATCCATTTTCTTCTTGGACGTCCTCGTGGTCTCGTCGCAGATAATCTTTGATGTAAGGCCAGTGATGGTAGTTGCTGATGTTGCATTCTAACAACATGGCCAAACCACTTGATCTTCTGTCTTTCAATAAATGTGGCACAAGGTGTTGATCCCACAGTCTGTCTGATAGTAACATTTCTTACTCGGTCTCGGATTGTTAAGTTGGCAGCTCTCCTCAGGCATCTCATTTCGCAGGTGTTGATTTTGCGAAGGTGTAATTTGGATAAAGTCCAGGTTTGAGATTGGTAGCATAGGGTTGGTGTGAATATGCTGTTTATTATCTGTCGTTTTGCGGACATGGGTATGTTTGGATGTTTCAGTAAGGGTGACAGTTGATATGTAAGTGTATATAATTTTCTACTTTAAGTGCTTCTTTCAGGCAATCTTTGTTAGTTACCCTGAGTGAATAATAACTGTTGACCTTTCGAAAATACCATCATCATTCAGTGCCTTGCCGGCTGGCGTGGGCGATCATATCCCCCTACACATTGCGATACTCTACGGCAGTGGTTCTGAACCGGTGGGGAATCCCCACCAGGGGGGAATTTTAGGGTTTCCAGAGGGGAATTAAGATTATTTCACGATCGCATTAATACAAGAACCAGTTACTTGATATTGTTTTTCCATCTAAATTTTAAGGTTCTGTACTTCTCGCCCTAATGAAATTCGTTTTGTAACGTAAGCAGACCCGCAAATCACTTTTTATGTAGACGTCTAGACTTGTTCTAGTACGTGTTATTAAATTTAGCTTCCATTTCTTTGCATAATGTGTAAGGGTGGGGGAGGGGGAGGGTTTATATGGATGAAACTCGAAGGGGGGAGGGATGACGTTCTGATAATATGGTACGGGGGGGGGGGGCATGGGCCAAAAAAGGTTGAGAACCACTGCTCTACGGCATCGATCAATTCGAATGTTTATCTCTCTTCCGTACCGTGACACAAGACTGTCAACAGTTTTGTCACGCTGTCTTCCTCTATTTATCTTTCCACAAATCTTTCCAGTTGTCACAAAGTGTTCCAGTTTTCGAAAATATAGTTGGGGGTATAATAGCTAAACTCGGGAAATTTTGAAACGAAATGCATGTTTCCACAGGAGGAGGATATAATATACGTTGTTTTGGCTGGACACAGTCTTAAAGTGTCTCAGAAGTCTGAGTAATATTATAGTAAATATAGTATGCAATAATGTATGACGGAAGATGTGAAACGGCAATCAAAAAGAGAATAGGAATGGACAAAAATGTTTCAGCAACACGAAATCAGTATTAGCATCTGGAGAAATTAACAGCGGATTAAAAATGAGAATTGTCAAGTGTGATGTGTATTCAACACTACTCTATGGCGCGGAAGGCGGAACAATAAACAAGCAATTAGAAAGTTGAATAGAGGTTTGATGCAGAAGAACATCACGGTCTGGGGAGAATGATGCTACATAGGTCTGTCAGACACTCAAGAGGCCGAGGAAAGGCCAGACGGATTTATAATCAGACTGCTACTGGTATCATTAGTATTGGGACTCTTCGCTGGCTGTGGAAGATGAGAACGTATTACGCGTGATAATGTCCCGAGTGCTGTGATGTCGGTTCTTGACTCAACTCAACTCAACTCAACTCAACTCAACTCAACTAACTTCAACTCAACTCAACTCAAGTGATAAAGGCTTGTTGCCGGAATATTTTTCATTCCTAGTTTTGTAAAGCTGACCTACACTTCGCGTTTTCCAATTATTTAGTGTTACCTTTGGTAGACCGACGTTTATTGCTGGGGGGGGGGGGGGGGGGGGGGGGGGACATAGATTCGCAATCCCGACCTACGGGTTCGAAGTCCGACTAGGCTGCCATGAGTGGATCGCTTTGCGTGACTTTCACAATGCTATGGGGTTTAGTTGCTCAGAAAGCAATAGAAAGAAATTCTTATTTGGCTCTTTATTCCCATTTAGCTTGACTCCGTCGCCCAGCTTCTGAGCTGCGTGCTAGGAGCGACACCGTGAGCTCTAGATTTCGCGTGGAGTGCTTTTATTTCTGTCCTCAGTTGTTTGTGTTGTGAACTGCATGTTAAAAAAATGTCAACAGCCGGTTGCTGAACTAGCTAGTTTTGCACTATGCAGTAATGTGTGTGAAGCTGCTGTATTTCTAGTGACTGTCGCTTCCATCGACGATGAACTGTAATTTTCGTGGCGGACTATTGTGTTGGCATTCTGGCAGCGGCCTTATGCATGTTGTTTCATGTGCGTGCTGTTTGAGTTGTCAGTACTGCTGTCTGTTTCCTCTCTTCATATGGGACAGTAAGGGACATTTTGTGTAATATTCACTGGCACAAGAACGGAGCATTATGGGGGTGACCCTTCGTCGTGAAGTTGGAACCGCGACTAACTAACTAACATCCCCGTTTAGCATAGGCCCACAATCAAATCACACCAAACAGTCCTATCTTTTACTACTACTACTGATACTTTTTAGTATCAAAGCCTGGGATTCTGAGATGTTTTTTTGTTGTTGTTTGCATTGTAACAGTAAGGGAGGAATACTGGGGTATTATTAGAATCTAGTGGGAAACAGATACAGCACGATTGAGCATCGAGAATGAAAGGGTGAGAGATGCTCAATCGTGACGTATTGGGTTGGCAAGGGCAGTTAAGACCCGGCCTTGGTAGTGAGTGGAGGAGAACATCGAACCTTTGTCATCTGACACCAAAATAAAGATATATCAACAAGAAAACAACTTGACTTCGTATTCTTATGCACTACTACAGGATGCGAAATGGTGCCGTGACCAGGATTCGAACCTGGGTTGTCGCGGCTACCACGCGAAGTACTAAGAAACCTTCAAAGAATGCATAAAATAGAAGGTATTTAACGTTTTCTCAAATCGGTTTTTGTCAAGGTCGGGAGCCGCCTGTTGTTATGCTCTGGGTAACCGAACTATAGTTGATATCCTCCTGTGAGTTGGACTGCCGGTTGCTTTGACCTGGCTGCTCTGAAGGTCACTTGCTTGTTAACGGACTGAGTAAATTATTTTCAGCTCTCAAATTCTAAGAAAATGGCCTGTCTATGGGACTCACAGCTATAATTGGCCTGGACCGAAGCTCCTTGGCGGGGTCAGTTTAAAAACAGATTTTTTTTGATTTATTAAAAATCAATCGGCCCTCGGCAGCTCACTCAGAGCTTTATTTTGTTTCAAGAGCCCGCCCCTGGGTGGCTGATACGCTTGACCGCCCCACAAGTTTTTTTAAAGCCCCGTCGAGCTTTGTGGAGCAATATCAAATTTTGTAAAGCCCTGTCCCAGCTTTGTGGAGGGAATATCAAAATTTTTTTAAAGCCCTGTCGAGCTTTGTGGAGCAATATCAGGTTTGTAAAGCCCCCTGTCGAGCTTTGTGGGAGCATATCGGGTTTTGTAAAGCCCTGTCGAGTTTTGTGGAGCAATATCAATTTTTAAAGCCCTGTCGAGTTTTGTGGAGAATATCAATTTTGTGAAGCCCTGTCGAGCTTTGTGGAGAAATATAAAATTGTGTAAACCCCTGTCGAGTTTTGGAGCAATATCAAATTTTGAAAAGCCCTGTCGAGCTTTGTGGAGCTATCAAATTTTGTAAAGCCCTGTCGAGCTTTTGGAGAAATATAAAATTTTTGTAAACCTGTCGAGCTTTGTGGAGCAATATCAATTTGTAAAGCCCTGTCGGCTTTGTGGAGCAATATAAAAATTTTGAAAGCCCTGTCGAGTTTTGTGGAGCAATATAAAGTTTGTAAACCCTGTCGAGCTTTGTGGGCAATATCGGGTTTTTTGTAAAGCCCTGTCGAGCTTTGTGGAGCAATACAAATTTTTGTAAAGCCCTGTCGAGCTTTGGGAGAAATATCGAATTTTGTAAAGCCCTGTCGAGTTTTGGGAGAAATTCAGGTTTTTGTAAACCCCTGTCGAGCTTTGTGGAGCAATATCAAATTTGAAAGCCCTGTCGAGCTTTTGGAGCAAAATCAAATTTTTGTGAAGCCATATCGAGCCGGGAACCATATCGAGCCCTGGGGAAACCTATCGAGCCCTGTGGCCCAATATCGAGCCCGGGGAAACCATACGACCCTGTGGAACCATTCGAGCCCTGTGAAGCCATGTCGGCTTTGTGAGGCTATCGCCCTTTTGTGGACCCAGAAAATAATACGCATGCTATAATAAGTGAGGCATTATTAATTTAAATAAAATTGTTGATACTTAGACCAGAAACTAACTGGCATGCTTAATAAGTGAGTGCATTATTAAATTGAAAAATTAAAAATTGTGTCTAAATGGGTAAGGGATTCTTTAAATTAAAGGTTGAAATTGTTGCTTCTTTGTTTCCCTTTGTTCAGGTTTCTTTCAGCATGGGGGAAACAGGACATCTTAGCACATCTTTTTTAAAATTTAAGAAATTTGAAATTGTGGGGTTCTTTGCTTGTTTTTTTCATTTTTTTCAGCAGGCAGAACAGGACCCCTTTAGCACAGGTTTAGCTCGTTTAGGAATATTTTAGCAACAGTCATCACGAACAGTTGAGAATTTTTTCGGTGAGATAGCATAAAGAAAAAAAATGTACTTGAGCAGAGACTTAGGCGCGTGACGCATGGTTAGGAGAATTAAAGGTGGCAGTCAGCGGGGTAGAATGTTGTACACTGGTTACAGAGCAATGTAAGAGGTAATGAGAAAAAAAAGGAACAAAAAAAAAATAGCCGAGGACAGCCACTAGTTGATGAAAATAGAGGGCGTGGAAGCTTTTATGTTAGTCCAAGGATGACTGGGGTAGGAGGGTAAAAGGGATCAGAGAACGAAATGGGTGTGAGAGAGTTTGCTCTGGGCTGGCCATCTATACGGTAAGCGCTAGAAAAAAACGGACGAGTGGTTTGAAAAAGACAAAACAATATCTAAACTCGGGTGTAAAAGACAGTACTATGCTGTCTGTCTTCCTCTCTTCATTATGGGAACAGTAAGGGACATTTTGTGTAATATTCACTGGCACAAGGAACGGAGCATTATGGGGGACCCTTCGTCGGAAGTTGGACGCGACTAACTGAAAACTAACACCCCGTTTAAGCATAGCCCACAATCAAATCACACGAAACAGTCCTATCTTTTACTACTATACTGATACTTTTTTAGTATCAAATACTGGATTCTGGAAAATGTTTTTTTGTTTTGTTTGCATTTGTAACAGTAAGGGAGGAGTACTGGGGTATTATTAGAATCTAGTGGGAAACAGATACAGCACGATTGAGCATCGAGAGTGAAAGGGTGAGAAGGATGCTCAATCGTGACGTATTGGGTTGGCAAGGGCAGTTAAGACCCGGCCTTGGTAGTGAGTGGAGGAGAACATCGAATCTTTGTCATCTTACACCAATAAAAGTTATATCAACAAGAAAACAACATGACTTCGTATTCTTATGCACTACTACAGGATGCGAAATGGTGCCGTATAACCAGGATACTGAATTGGGCCGTCCCGGCTACCACGCGAAGTACTAAGAAACCTTCAAAGAATGCATAAAATAGAAGGTATTTAACGTTTTCTCAAATCGGTTTTTGTCAAGGTCGGGAGCCGCCTGTTGTTATGCTCTGGGTAACCGAACTATAGTTGATATCCTCCTGTGAGTTGGACTGCCGTTGCTTTGACCTGGCTGCTCTGAAGGTCACTTGCTTGTTAACGAACTGAGTAAATTATTTCAGCTCTCAAATTCTAAGAAAATGGCCGTCTATGGGACTTACAGCTATAATTGGCCTGGACCGAAGCTCCTTGGCGGGGTCAGTTGAAATACAGATTTTCTTGATCATTAAAATCAATCGAGCCCTCGGCAGCTCATCTCAGAGCTTTATTTTGTTTCAAGAGCCCGCCCCTGGGTGGCTGATACGCTTGACCGCTCCTCACAATTTTGTAAAGCCCTGTCGAGCTTTGTGGAGCAATATCAAATTTTGTAAAGCCCTGTCGAGCTTTGTGGAGCAATATCAAATTTTGTAAAGCCCTGTCGAGCTTTGTGGAGCAAAATCAAATTTTGTAAAGCCCTGTCGAGCTTTGTGGAGCAATATCAAATTTTGTAAAGCCCTGTCGAGCTTTGTGGAGCAATATCAGAATTTTGTAAAGCCCTGTCGAGCTTTGTGGAGCAATATCAAGTTTTGTAAAGCCCTGTCGAGCTTTGTGGAGCAATATCAAATTTTGTAAAGCCCTGTCGAGCTTTGTGGAGCAATATCAAGTTTTGTAAAGCCCTGTCGAGCTTTGTGGAGCAATATCAAATTTTGTAAAGCCCTGTCGAGCTTTGTGGAGCAATATCAAGTTTTGTAAAGCCCTGTCGAGCTTTGTGGAGCAATATCGAAATTTTGTAAAGCCCTGTCGAGCTTTGTGGAGCAATATCAAATTTTGTAAAGCCCTGTCGAGCTTTGTGGAGCAATATCAGGTTTTGTAAAGCCCTGTCGAGCTTTGTGGAGCAATATCAAATTTTGTAAAGCCCTGTCGAGCTTTGTGGAGCAAAATCGAATTTTGTGAAGCCATATCGAGCCCTGTGGAACCATATCGAGCCCTGTGGAACCATATCGAGCCCTGTGGAACCATATCGAGCCCTGTGGAACCATATCGAGCCCTGTGAAGCCATGTCGAGCTTTGTGAGGCCTATCGACCTTTGTGGACCCAGAAAATAACTACGCATTGCTATAATAAGTGAGTGCATTACTTAAATTTAGAAGTAAAATTGTGTGATACTTAGACCCAGAAACTAACTGTGCATTGCTATAATAAGTGAGTGCATTACTTAAATTGAGAAGTTAAAATTGTGTCTATAATAGGTAAGGGTATTCTTTAAATTAAGAGGTTGAAATTGTGTGCTTCTTTGCTTGCCTTGTTTCAGTATTCTTTCAGCATGGCGGAACAGGACATCTTAGCACATCTTCTTTAAATTAAGAAATTGAAATTGTGTGGTTCTTTGCTTGCTTTGTTTCAGTATTTTTTCAGCATGGCAGAACAGGACACCTTAGCACAGGTTTAGCTCTGTTTAGGAATATTTTAGCAGAGCAGATTCATCACGACACAAGTGAGAATTATTTCGGCTGAGATAGCATAAAGAGTAAAAATGTACTTGAGCAGAGACTTAGGACACGTGACTGCATGGTTAGGAGAATTAAAGGTGGCAGTCAGCGAGGTAGAATGTTTTGTACACTGGTTACAGAGCAATGTAAGAGGTAATGAGATAAAAAGGAACAACAAGAATAGCCGAGGACAGCCACTAGTTGATGAAAATAGAGGGCAGTATAGAAGCATTTATGTTAGTCCAAGGATGACTAGGGTTAGGAGCTGGTACAATGATCAGAGATACAGAAATGGGCATGAGAGAGATTGTTCTAGGACTTGGCCATCCTATACTGTAAGCGCTAGAAAAAAACGTGACGAATGGTTTGAAAAAAGACAAAGACAATATCTAAACTCAGGTGTAAGAGACAGAGTTGAACCTGTAAATAAAATACAGACTAGTCCTAAAATGGTTGCGAATGTGACTAGTAGACAGGAAAAGAAGACGACGGTATTAGTAAAGAAAAGAAACCGAGAGACACAGACGCAGACAAGTAATACGGTAGAAAGTAGTACGCAGACTCAGGTACAACCAGTCAGCAAGATAACAAAGGGAACTCAAACTGACTTCATAGAGAATCAGTCAAAACCAACTCAATTGACTAAGAGAGACAAGGTTGAAGTTAGGAAAGATGGACAGACAAGGACCAAGGACGAAAGGAAGTCAATGAAGAAAAGTGTTAGTATGATTGTAAATAGAGGTAGTGCCATGTCAAGTTATTCAGCTATAGACAAGAAACTAGTTCCCAAATGGTGTAGGAATATTAGCTGTCAGAGTTCAAGTTACGGAGAAGATATTCCTACAGCCGAATATTATAGTGAGGCTGAAACAGATATAATTACTGAGGATTCGGAGAATGAGAGTGCTGCACTACGAGCAGATCCTGAATTGAGGAGTGTTGTTCCCTCATACGGAATAGTGACTGGTGGACAGACGGACAGAGTTTTGGTTAGTGACTATGTAGAGAAGGCTAAGGGACGAAGACCGAGAAAGAGAAAGAAAGGCAGACGTTTTAAAGATGACTATGAGAATAAGGCCGACGTGTTTGCAGTAAACTATAACGAGTCTGATGATGGAACTATTATTAGTGTGTCATCTGAAGACGAGATGGGAAGGTATAAACGTTACGTAAGGTACACAGGAAACAGTGAGCAGACTGACGCAAATAAAGGAAATAGAAAGAACTCATTTAAGAAGAAGAATAGGGGTAGACGGTTAGCGGGAGTTTATTCAACGACAGAAAGTGACTTAAGTAAAATAGAAGACCTTAGGACCTTAAGACCTGAGTACTTTAATAAGTTGACAACAGATAGTGAAGATGACATTATAACTGAAAGACGGGTGAATGTATTGAAAGACAGTGAAGTGTTTAATTTGGACACACTATATAACGGTTAAAATTCCCTGGGTGAAGAAGGAAAATGAAATAGTTTTGGCTTATGAGAAGAACTCCGGTTTGAGAGTATAGGTGTATGAGACAGATGAAATTTTTGGGGTAGCATGGTACAGGGTAGGTGATAGTGGTGTTGAGGATAAGGAAGTACGGCAAATGATATTCCACGTGGATTACGTAATACAGGATATCGTCTGTTTGGTTACGAGGTAGAGAGAGTATATTAAGTAAAATAGGGTAGATTCAGGACAGAATTAATAGAGGGTGAGAGATAAATTAAGTATGAATGTTCGTATTAGAAGTGGGTTGACTCAGAGCTATGACGTGTTGTCCGAGATAGTTTTGCTTGTTGGTTGGAGAAGAAAGAATAGTATTGTTGACAGGTGAACCGAGAGTGTCTGGTGAGGTGATATAGACTGAGGAGGCACTGAGTATCCTGTGTGTAAAATAGCCAGTTGAACGTGAGAATAAAAGTAATAGAATGTAGAAGTGAATGCTTGAAAAATACGAGTTACGTCGTGCTTGCGGAGAAAGAAGAAAGTTGTTGTGTGGAGAAGTATAGAATGATAGTTACGAAGTTAGGGGTGGTTCACCAGAATGAGGTTTGTTTTGAAGAGATAGTAGATAGTACTGTGAAAGTAATATAAGTTGCGAGAGGTAGTGTATAGGGTCTGACCTTCGTATAGGAGTGAGTGATTGAGTAAAGTAGAGATATAAGAAAGCAGTGAATTGAGAAAGTCCTCTGGAATAATTCGTTTGGTTGTGCGTTGTTCGTACGTGAGTATAACTGTACTCAGACAGGTGTTCGTCGTGATGAAGGAAGTAGGAAAGAGGTGTGATGACGTCGACTAAGTGAAGTACATAGATAAAAGGTAAGAGTGGCGTTGATATGTCTTGTGTCAACGTGTGTAGAGGAGATCAATACGTGTAGATTGTGCTGAATGATTGCTGGAATGTTGAAGTGGCGTCTGAGGTGTTTTTTTTTATAAAAATAGTAGGGACACGTTAGGTTGTCGTGTTGTGTGTCGTTGTCTGTGAATATGAGAAGAGTGCTTGATAAGTCCAGAGAATTGAATAGCCTTGTTACACCTGTTGTCAATATCAATTGTTGCGTTTTAGTTTAGCTGAATGGTTGTTGGTTGTTCTTCTTTAGTTATAGTCGTCGCCTCTGTTTTTGTTTGTGCTAAAGGGTGATATCTTTTGTTTGGAATGTGTGATCTTGGAAGGAAATTATGGAAGTCGTATAACAGGTTGACGGTAAGAGAGTTAATATTCTGACTGACGTTTCATAAAACATCTTTAGTATTCTTGACAGGAACATGTCGAAGCAGGAGTGCCTAATACGGAGAAATGAGAAAAATGAGGTCCGTTGTATATACTGACGTGAGTTGCTGTTCTGAAAGAATCCCGATAAATAGGAGTGAAAGATACGAAGGTAAACAAGAGGAGGTAAATGAATGTTAGAAAAGGTGTTCCGATAAGAGTGATTGGTTTGATTATAGTCACGATATGAAAAGGGTAGGAGAGATTTGAGGTAATGGTGGTGAGATACAGAAAGTACTGATGCAGGAAAATGAAATTAGAAGTAGAATTAGTTGTTTTGGTGAGAGGTCTATAATAAATAGACCAAATTTGTGTTGGACGTAGGAGGATGGAGATACCGTAGATAACGGTAATATTGATTAGGAAGTTGTAGTGATGCTTGGTAAAAATCCGAGCCACAGGTTAATTAATAAGTGAATAGATGACTGCTGCATTAGTGGTAGATAAAGTGGTCGACTTGTAGTGTACAGTGCTGGCTTAAAAGGATGATGTATATGGAGTTAGGCTGGAAAAAGATAGAAAATTCTGAGGGGAGATAATCAATGTTTGACTTCCAGAAAAAGGAACGGTCAGTTGTTGAGTAATGGTTTTGGTTGAGGGGAACAAGTATGGTTCCGCATTAAGATAATCTGTAGATAACAGATAGATATTTGTATATATGTATATACGTATTTTGGCATTAATGCTTGGTATGGAGTTGTTTTGTTATACATGACTTGGCTAAATAGATAGGTGTTACATTGGTTAGAAAAGGAGGCCAATGTTGCTGGGTCACTTTACGTGGTTAATTCTAAGTGAATTATATATTTTTTTTGAAAACCTTCTCTTTAGCGAGAAGACAGTTGTGTTTATTGAAATTGAGCTTTCAATGCCTCATATGTAAAATTTTGGTCCTGTAAATTGGTCTGTTATTATTTTAGAATAGGGTTATTGTGTTCGTAGACCTTTATGTGTAAACTACTGGTCCGTAAAAGAGACCAGTAGTAGTAAGTTAAAATAGATTAGGATGTATGTTGTATTATTTTAATCATCGTCACCATCATCATCACTATCATCATCATACTTTTAGTTGAGTTGCGGGGAAACATAAATGATTGTTACAAAAATTTGGGGGGGATTTGATGTCCTGTTGTGATTTTATTTCGCTGTTTTGTGTGTTAAATAGTAGTTATGTTTAATTTACAAGGTTTTTGTCTAGAATAAAGACAATACAGGGGGCTTTAATTATGACCCTTCGTTCAGAAAAGAGTTAATAAAACTACGGAGAACTAATAGAGAGACACATTCTCTTTGTGAAGAAGAAGTTCATGGATATTTTGATGCTGTGATAATCAGCGTAGAAAGGTTAAAATGGCTATGAACTGTAGACGGGGTTACTACACAAGTAAAATAGTTATGGGAAACTTTAGAGATACACTAAAGTAAGCATTCATTGGAAATATATGGGATTAGAAGCCACATGGGAGGAGAAAAGATTAATGAATATAGCAGTAGAAAAAAAAAAGAAGGGAAAGTTTTGAACATGGTTTCCGGGGGGGGGGGGGGGGTCAGAAGAGCCATGATATACACGAGATTGCTGGGTTATAAAAGAATAAGAAAATTACCCCAGATGAAGAGTAAACATGAATTGGATCCATGTTTGACTAGACACTGTGGATAACAGTACAATAATAAAGGGGTGTAAGTGGGGGAGACATGGTGACATGGGGTGTTTGTGGGTCCGTAATAAAGGGACTGAGATTAAGGGTGATTACAAGCAGTCACAGACATGAGGGGTTATTTTTGCTGCTGTAGATTACGGCATGAATTATGAATTGAGAGGTGGAAGATTTTAGAGAGGCATTGGCTTACATGGCCTGGGTAGGATGTAAATGTTTATCCCTTTGGGTGTATTAAGCTTCAGAGATAGAGTGGTGTTGTGTTTGTGTTGGTTGGCATTTGAGGGGAGATTTCAAGGTTGCTGGGTTGCTGTTGATAACGGCATTTTAGTAGATATGCCCATAAGAAATGGACATTAAGAGAGAACCTGAGGTATTAGAGAAGATTAGTTATACGAGATGATGAGGTTAGGTGAGGTGTTATGTATAATGTTGGAGGAGGTCTTAAGGGATAATAGACCTTTTTAATTGTATCTTCGGGATGTGTTTTGTGGTTAACATTACAATGTGAGGTTGAGGTAAAGTAGGGTCTGTAATATATAGACACTTAGAAGTGAAAAATAGTTTTGGATGATGGATGGTATTTGATGCTGTAGATAGCAGCGTAAACTGTTACCATAATGAGTGGTACTGGGGGAGATATAATGGTTTAGAATTTATTGCATAAAATCTCAAAGAACATAGGGGTGTAAAGGGGTGTGTGATTTAGGTGAATGTTGTTTTTTTGAAAGAGTTCTATTTCTTCTTTTAAATTCCGGTGGCCACCGATTCTTTGTCTTCCTATCGTGTGAAAGTAATTTCAGCTTAGTTGAAAGTGGGGGATTAGTAGCGTTGGTGATAAAAATAAGGAGTTGGTGTTAGCGTTTGAAATTTTAAGCAGATTGCTTATGAGGAAGGAGTATTTAAGAAGACGTGTTATGATGTTATGATGTATTATATGAAATGTTATTAAAGATATGTAAATATGTTATGTTTGGTTGAAGGGCCAGGAACGAAGAAGAAGTGGGTTGACTATATAGCAGGGGAAAGAGTTAAAGAAATAGAATGTTTAATTAATTGGAGTTGGTTTGGGGAAGATTTGAGGAACTGGGAGAAGTAAGGAAAAAGAGGGAATAGAGTATGGGGATTAGGAGTAAAGATTTTTCCTTTATAAGGAAAATTCTTTATTCAACATGGGGAGGTGTAACAGTAAGGGAGGAGTACTGGGGTATTATTAGAATCTAGTGGGAAACAGATACAGCACGATTGAGCATCGAGAATGAAAGGGTGAGAGATGCTCAATCGTGACGTATTGGGTTGGCAAGGGCAGTTAAGACCCGGCCTTGGTAGTGAGTGGAGGAGAACATCGAACCTTTGTCATCTTACACCAAAATAAAGATATATCAACAAGAAAACAACTTGACTTCGTATTCTTATGCACTACTACAGCATATCCTTTACAGGACATCGCTGTCAACATCAGCATCTTTCAGCTGTATGTTGATTTCTTGGCAAGATTACGCTCAGTAGTTTGCCATTGCTTTCTAAGCGGCCGGCTCAGTTATCCCGCAAGTCACCAGCGGGGGTCGAACCGCTCCCAGCTCTTGCCCTGCTACGAGACTCTGCGTGATAAACGGGATTACAGAGAAAGTGTTGTAACCCCCTCGGCCAGAGAGACAGGCATTCTGAGATGAGTAACAAAATATTATTTTTCAAATTTTAATTGTCTCTTCATTGTTCTCATGTTTTCATCTTTTCATTATTCTCATCCTGTTCTTATGCCTTAATGTAGTCACTGTAGTGTCTTCTCCGCGATTATATGTTGTGTTTTATGCATGTATTTGTTTGCTGATGAAGGCTATTCGCTGCAACTTAATGTATTTTTCGTAATTATGTTCTGTAAAGCAGCGTTACTGTGTGCTATTTTATATTGTTTACATTTCTACAGCTTTGTCGCAGTTGAACTAATTGTATTCCTATCTTTTACAATGAATGAATCACCAACACACCAGAAGATGATAGAGAGCTTTACTAGAACACGATCGTAAGTAACAAAATGGACGTTGCGGCTAAAGCCTTCGTCAGCACATAATAAATAAATACAAACCGACACAACTAGATGAAAAACACTACATGAAATATATATATATATATATATATATAATATATATATATATATATATATATATATATATATATATATATATATATATATATATATATAGTAGTGTGTGTGTGTGTTGTGTGTGTGTGTATGTGTGTGTTTGTGTGAGTAAGTGTGTGTGTGTGTGTGTGTGTGACTATGTCCTGCAGCTCCCTCTGTGTCCTATTCCTATCATTCATCCCCGTCTTTAGCTCTCTTCTCCTTGTTTATCGTTATCATTATTGAGCGTAAAATTGCTTAGAAACTTCCAAATAGCCATTAAATGCAAGGGTTGATTGCAACGTTCCGCAAAGACCATCAATCAATCAAGTGCCGTCTCCACAATTAAGATTGGCTGCAATCGATTTCCAACACTGTCTCTGGCATTGATTGTACATTCTGTCCGATTGCTGTTCGTCCATTTCTTAATACTATCTTCCCCTCTGCATCATTTCCATCTCATGCTCACTTGCCTTGTAAAAAACATGCAACTAACTTAACATTTGGTAAATTTTGCATTTTTCTTAGGTCTCGTGTCCACCCAGTAAGGGTGACTCATCTACAACCCGTAGAAGGAAAGATGAAGGGATCGACGTTTTATTTTTATCAACACAGCCAAAACTCCGCATGCATTTAAGCGTCCAGCCCAGTTTATTTTTATTCCCCTTCAGCAATGTTGCCACCCACCGTCTTTCATTCTGCACAAAGAACTATTATTTGCCCTGCTGCTTTTTTTGCCACCGCTCGCTGGCCTTGCCACGGGTCGTGACCTCACCATCGTCTCCACGGGGGATTTTAAAACAAAAAAGAAAGAAAACCCTGAACGTTTGACCACTGCCGTCCTGCAGGCCAGACTTGGGGAGCTGACGCGTACACCCACAGCCATCTTTCTACTAAAACCCATGTTGATTAAAAAAAATATGTCCATTCTCCATCCTCTCTCGGCTATCCTTTTGTTTCGCGTCCTCCTTTTGAGTCAACAAGCTCAGGTTGACAGCTGCTTTATTTGGATTTGCTTATATTGAAGTCTGAAGGTGCACGAAAAAAAAGGGGGGGGGAGAGAGAGAGAGAGAGAGAGAGAGAGAGAGAGAGAGAGAGAGAGAGAGAGAGAGAGAGAGAGAGAGAGAGAGAGAGAGAGAAATAACCATCACAGTTTTGTGGGCCTGAGTTAACTAAAAAACACATGGCCAGTCTTTCTCTCGCGTAGTGACCAACGAGAGGTGGAACTGGACGTTGTCCTACCGCACTCCTGCCATTGTCAGCATGAGGTCCTCACCGTTACAACAACACGCCCGCTACTTATTTGACGTAGTCAGTATACATTTGGCCTTTTGCATATCATAAAAACTAAACTCATTGCCACATTTTTTTTTTTAGCATATCCTTTACAGGACTTAGCTGTCAACACCAGCATCTTTCAGCTGTATGTTGATCTCTTGGCAAGATTACGCTCAGTAGTTTGCCATTGCTTTCTGAGCGGCCGGCTCAGTATCCCGCAAGTCACAAGCGGGGGTCGAACCGCCTCAGCTCTCGCTCCGCTACGAGACTCTGCGTGATAAACGGGATTACAGAGAGAAAGTGTTGTAACCCCACAGCCAGAGAGACCGGCTGCCACATTATAGAAAAACTAATACACACAAGAAATCAATTTGGGAACCAGTTGAGGCCCCTGAAACAGTTATATAAATAAACACGCGTAGTATTATTTGAGCCGGCTTCCTGGCCTAGAGGTTATGACTTTGCTCCGTAATCTCGAACACTCTCGTAAGTAACGTGATGACGGTGAGAATCAGCAATGGTTCGGATCGCATCGGTAACTTACGGGGTATGTGAGCCGGCCGCTCAGAAAGCAATGGCAAACTACTGAGCGTAATCTTGCCAAGAAATCAACATACAGCTGAAAGATGCTGGTGTTAACAGCGATGTCCTGTAAAGGATATGCAAAACATTTTAAAGTATTATTTGGCTCTCACAGAAGGAGAAGAAAGAAGTAGAGACTAGAGGACGCACTTGACACCATAAAATCTGAAAGCTATAGTTACCGACCGGGATTCGAACCTGTCACCTCCAAATGACGATGAAGAAAGCCATTTGGAGGTGACAGGTTCGAATCCCGGTCGGTAACAATAGCTTTCAGATTATATGTTGTCTAGTGGGTCCTCTAGTCCCACTTCTTTCTTCTCCTTCTGTGAGCGCCAAACAATACTACGTGTGTTTATTTGTGCATAGAAAAACGAATAGAACGTCTCGAAACAAGGTACGAGTTTACAACAGGAGAAAGACACTCGGAGTTATTACCCGGGTGGAAACCCACCACCCCCCCCCCTCCCCAGAGTGCCATCAAGGCAAAGGGCAGGAACATCCGGGAAATGGGAGCTACTTCTGACGATCGCATGGCCCCTGTAGATCTTGCTCCGCCGGAGTTTTTATCACTGAGTCTAGGCTTATCCCGAAATTGTGTAAGTAAGTAACGGAGCTCTGTCCACGCCAGAGGATGAAATGGTCATGTGACACCAGCCTCATATTTTTAAAGACTAAGCGCACTCGATGGTTGATGAGGTCAACTTCCAGCCTTTACTTCCCAGAACACATCCTGGTTTCCCTTCTTTTGGGAAGCTTGACCTGATAGCTTGGGTCAATTAAACGGGAATCCCCGCCTCGTGGGTTGCACGTGACCACCACGTGGGTGTGGCAAAAGGGTTAGCAACTACACTACCTCACTCCCTAGAACTACGTTAAAGTTAATTGCATATCCGGGACGCAGAGGTGTTTCCAAGGCACCAGGGCCAGGTTCTATACTGGCCAAGACCTACTAACACATCCTAGTCGTGCGTCCTGGGCAACAGGTCCCTTCGGGGTCCTGGCTAACGTAGTAGGATCGCTGATTCTTCCGAAGTCGGAGAGTATCTGCCTGCACGGCGAGGAACCACCAGTCTGCACACCAATAAGCCAGACATGGGACAACGGATACTCACGCAAACCTCAGGTCCTGTATGACATCACACTGATGTTGGACAACAGGATGTCTTCATCCGACATACAGGACTTCACGCTGGAGTTCACAGCCAGTGAACGCAAGCAAGCAAGTAATTGCATATCCTTTACAGATGTAGCAGTCGACCTCAGCATTTTTTTGGCTGTTCGTGATTCCTGAGCAAGTTTACGTTCAGTAGTTTGCCATTGCTTTTTGAAAGACCGGCACCCATACCATTTCATTTAAAAAAAAAAAAAAACCAACGCAGCTGTGTTTGAACGCGGACTGCCGGATTACGAACTGCGTGACATCTTCGCCACGAAGGAGGTGTTTAAACAAAAACAAAACAAACAATAACTACAGGATTTGAATCCAGGGCAACTAGACCTGCAGAAATGTAATCTGACGTGTTATCACGTCACCTCTGCTCCCACTCCTAAGAATACTTTCTTATTCTGTGTATGTGTGTGTGCCCCCTCCCCCTTACAAATACTTCTTATTAGATAGCCCGGAGGTCAGCACTCGATGATGCCTGGGTAGCGGGTTCAACCCCTACACGGGTCTGTTGGGCTAAAATGTTGACTTTTCGTTCTTGACTTGGAGTTGTAAATTACAAGTACCTCAGAAGTCGAGCAGGTTCGCCTATGGCGAGTGACACTGGTTATAGGGGAAACTAATCCACAGGTAGAAACCAATACAGAGCACAAGAAACAACACAACGTGTTGAATATATATATATTCTTGTTGTATTTTCATGTAGGACGACGCTTGAGTTCAAGTGAGCGAACGAAAATCTAGATACCAGGGTTGTGATTAGGTATGATCGTCTACGCCCGCCGACAAGACACTTGCAGAAGGAGTAACAGGCGGGCGAGTAACAGGTCATTAGTTGCTTTTTTTTTTTTTTGCGCAACTCCCCAGGGTTGGAAAACCTGCCTTGAGGTCACAGCCAGGACATTCCCCCTTTCCGCCTCCTCCCCTCTACGTCTTTCCTGATAAGCCTGTGGGGAAAACACAGTCCCTCCACCCTCCTCCTGCCCCCCTTTTTCTCTCTTTCCCCCCACCCCCCTCTTGTTCGCGTGCCCTGTCCTTACGCAACCTGGAACGCTACGGCCAGTCGACCAATAGCAGACCGCTACAGCTCGCGCCGGCGTGCCAGCGAGGGAAAATGGACATGCCTTTTGCCGCGGCGGCCCAGAGCTCTGATTGGATAGCTAATTTTGGATTACGTGAATTGAAAAGGGTCAATTTACGTGCAGGGGTTTTTTGGGAGTCAGTTGGGGTCAGGAGAGGCGATCGCCAGTTCAGGGATAACACTGACCGCTAGTGTCTGGATTATGCAATTTGGAGGTGTAGATGTTGTCTGCGCTGTGATTATGATTTCACTGCTTTTGTGACAAGAGGAAGTACAGCTTTTGCTTCGTGGTGCACTGCCGATCAGGTAAATAATCCTTCATCAGCATGTTTTCATTGAATGAATGTTAATTTGACCCAAGTGAGGAAGTAGGGTTCAAGTATAGGGCGTGTTTAATTAATTCTTCTGTTGTCTGGTCTTCCTCTTCATTACTAGAGTGTAAGTGAAAAAGGTCAAACGGTCTTCTATATAGATCTGTTTATATGGCATTATGGTTCAGCAGTTGATGTCCGAGCAATGGCGTCGCCGTGGTTAGTATGTTAGCCTGCAATATCCTATCGTCATGTGCTCATATCATCGTCGAGTCGGGGATGTTTTAAAGCGAGCCGCGTCAGTTCAGTCACTTACATAGTTTTCTCTTTTGCGCTCGCTTTGAACTCAAGCGTAGTCCATACACACTACTTCTGAATTCTGCGCATGGATTAGCTTTTCCCTATTACCAGTGTCCCTCGCCATAAGGCGCACCCACTCCAACTTCAGAGGTACTTGTAATTTACATCCCAAAGTCAAGGACGAGAAGTCAACATTTTAGTCCAGCTGTCCGGTGTAGGGGCTGTTAACCCCTTACCTTGGCATCAGCACACCGGGTGTTTAAGAACGCATGTTCCTATCCATTCTGCCATGCTGACCTCCTCTAGCACAGTTGAGTATAGATCCAATGGGCTTGAGTTCAAACACCCATTCAGGCAGTGGCTTTACGTCTACCTGGACTTCTAGGCCGATCCAACTTCTAATGGATACCAGGAAAATTATGGGAAGCAAAGGCCGAAGGTATCTTATTGACCATATCATCTGTCAGGTGCCCATCTATCGGGTGCCGTTGTGTCATACAGATATAGTGCTAGCAACATATACTCTATGCTCTTTGAGGCAGATCCAGGAGACCTATACTTTACCTTTAGTTGGTACAGTACAACTTATGGTCAAGGGGATCTTTACTTTTCCTTTAGTTGGTACAGTACAACATATGGTCAAAGGGATCTTTACTTTACCTTTAGTTGGTACAGTACAACTTATGGTCAATGGGATCTTTACTTTACCTTTAGTTGGTACAGTACAACTTATGGTCAATGGGATCTTTACTTTACCTTTAGTTGGTACAGTACAACTTAGGGTCAAAGGGATATTTACTTTACTTTTAGTTGGCACAGTACAACTTATGGTCAAGGGGATCTTTACTTTACCTTTAGTTGGTACAATACAACTTATGGTCAAGGGGATCTTTACTTTACTTTTAGTTGGTACAGTAAAACTTATGGTCAAGGGGATCTTTACTTTACTTTTAGTTGGTACAGTACAATTTATGGTCAAGGGGATCTTTACTTTACTTTTAGTTGGTACAGTACAACTTATGGTCAAAGGGATCTTTACTTTACCTTTAGGTGGTACAGTACAGCTTATGGTCAAGGGGATCTTTACTTTACTTTTAGTTGGTACAGTACAACTTATGGTCAAAGGGATCTTTACTTTATCTTTAGTTGGTACAGTACAACTTATGGTCAAATGGACCTTTCCTGTACCTTTAATTAGTACAGTACAACTTATGGTCAACGGACCCTTCACGCACGACCCTGTAACAAGTAAGTAAGCATACTGAGGTCAGCATGGCTAAATGGATAAGAGAGCTCTTTCTTAAACTTCCGGTGTACTGATGCAGACATAGCGGGTTCAACCCCTACACTGGCTAGTTGGATTAAAATGTTGACTTGTCGTTCTTGACTTGGGGACGTAAATTACAAGCACATCTGACGTCGGAGTGGGGTACGCCTGATGGCGAGGGACCTTTC